>JADBJO010014298.1:42500-48311 GCA_016801955.1 Conus betulinus | reverse complement strand
ATATTTTGATTCCTCTCACATGATCTAGTTCTTCTCTCTCTCTATCTCTTCTCTCTCTGCTACAGTATTTGACATGTTCAGAAAAAATAGTGAACAGCCGAACCGTGTAGGAACAGTGTTATAGGAACAGATTTTCACCCCCTGACTAGATCCATAAAAAGACAACGTTTATCTTGTTCTCTATCTCTCTCTCTCTCTCTCTCTCTGGGGCACGAGAAAAAAAGCAGTAAAGAAAACAGACAAGATGTGTGATTTAGAGAGTTACAGGGCAAGAATTGGAACATTTCGTGCGAGTAGGAGGTGGAGAGTTGCATTCTGGGATAGAAAGGCGAGCCAAGGTAGGCCTACAGTGGACAGCACGGGTGTGTTATCCAGTGATGTTTGGACGGCCTTTTTTCCTGTGCCTTGCTGGTCGTAGTGCTGTGGAGTCTGGTGTGCAATGTGAGGCAGTTGTTTATTCAAGAACAGGTATCGTTGGCTAACTGGATAAAACGGAGGGACAGTTCTCTATTCAGACAGTATGTCGTGTGTGACTGATTGTGTTCGACACGATCCGTTGTTGATGATATCCATACAAGTGCCGCCAGTCGTGCATTTGGCTGTGTTGTGAACAAACTGTTTTTTCATGTGGCGACTGCATCTCAGTGGTGACATTGAGGAAAAACCTGGCCCCAACCCTTCTCCTGATCAAACTGGTAAAGGTGAGGGTATAAACGGAAAAGCTAGCCTACCATGTGACACTGACGAGTTATCTAGGATAACTTCAGCAATACACCACAACAGATGGGTTTGCATACCCAACTGATCAGGGAAGATTTAAAACTGGATTAAAAACGAACTGAGTGAAATAAATGAAAGATGCAAACGGATAGATGATAGGTGTGACAAGTTAGAGAAAAAGATCAACAAGACCTGTCAGACAGTGTGGCAGTGCTACACGAGGAAGTGACCAAGGGGGAGAACAGAAAAAACTGACCAGCTGAAAACAACAGTACAGGAGTTACAAGAAGATTTGGGACGTGTTAGATCGGAGATTGATAAATTGGAAGGTTTCTCGCGACGGGACAATCTGAGATTTTTTTGGCATTCCTCAGCTACGCGACAGGGAAACTTTTGACATGAGTGTAACACAGCAGTGGTTGATTCTCTCAACAAGATTGACGGCTCTCGAACATGGACACATGAAGATTTTGTACGGGCACACAGAGTGGGCGGGGCAGTAGAGGGGCAACCTAGACCAATGATTGCACGTTTCACGCGATGGAAGGATAAAATGACGATATTAACAAATAGAGATCTGCGTGATAAACTAAAACAAAAAGGCATAGGTGTTGCCAACGATCTGACACGACAGCAAGCTAAAATTGTATCACAAGCATGTAGGGGGAGGGGAAGAGGGCCTTCTTTAGAAACGGGGAGATGGTAATGGGACCAGCCAGACTAGATGAACACACATCTACAAAGGACGACGGCAACGGAAGTGACAACGGCGGGCGACACTGACAACACGGCTGTGTCATCAGCTGACCGACTGCACGGCAGAGGGAGCGTGACGTCATCGGGTCACGGCCGACTGAGCGATGCTGGTGACCCGGTGCGACATGTTCTGCCACGGTGCTGAGACCACGTGCGGCGACCCGCTGACCCAGTATGCAGTGCAGCGAGACGAGGATGTGGGTGGTGGAGGTGAAGGTGTCTCTGCACGGGATGTTCGTGCTTCCTCCCTCCACCAGCCAGCTGACAGTGGCAGTGACGGTGTGTGGGGGAGAGGTTCCCTACATGTGGAAGGTGACTCGCTGATTGGCCACGCCTTGCGGGAAATACAGACGTGGTGACGGGGGACGCCCACTCAACAAGACCGAGACGTCACGGGCAAGCCCGGCAACTCCGTGTTGGGTAAGCCGACCTCCGGAGCGGAGAGGAGCAGCGGGGGATTCCCCACGTCACACGACACAGCCGGCAACCCCCAGTGTGTGCGTGGTGTGGTAGTACGAGGATCGGCAAGCAGACAGAGCGGTCTCGTGGGTACCTTGGTAAACCAACATAGTAACAGTGTTGGCCACAGGCCACTACGCAACAAGAAATCCAAATAGGACAAGTTCGATCATTCAACGTCCTGGTCCTTTCTTAACTATAATGTTGAGAACTTATATAACAAATTAGATAATTCGTCATTCATTGATTATGTTAATTCATTTGATTTCGTATGCCTTACAGAAACATTTGTGGACAAGTCATTTGATCCTTCATGAGTGTTTAATGATTTTCTTAAATTCGTCGCTCCAGCTCAGAAAACTGTCACACTTTGGGAGAAAAAATGGTGGTGGTGTACAGTTGCTGGTTAGAAAGTGTCTAGAACAGCCTGTAGAAGAAATAAGATTAGACTGTGCAAATGCTATAGCTATTAAGCTGAATAAAGGTGTGCTTGGTACTGACAAAGATGTAGTCTTAGTATGTTGTTTCTATTGTACCTGACGGTGGTCCTCTGTACAATAACACCAATCTGAAAGATGGAGTAGTTATATTGGAAGAAAGTTTACTACGCAGGCAGTAGGTGATGTTGACTGTCGAGTCATGATTGTGGAGATTTGAATTTGAGGACAGGATGGCTATAGCCAGTCGAAATGCGAAGATATGGGTAAACTTTGAGTCTTTTAGTGGGTTTTATGATGACCTATTTAGAAGACAGTTTCCGTAGAAATTCAAAAGATGAAAATGTAAACAATTTTGGAAGATCTTTGTTGGACCTTTGTTTTTTGTTTGATCTTGACATTTTGAATGGATATTGCAATGGAGACAGAGATGGAGAGTATACATTTGTTTCACCACAAGGATGTAGTGTTATTGATTATTTTCTTGTTCCAGAATGTTTTTCCCCAAATTGCAATATGATTGTTGGTGATTGTCTGGAATCCTGGCATTTACCAATAGAAATGATATGGCAAAACGGAATGACCAAAAATACCCAAGCTCAAGAACCTGTTGTTGAAGAAAAAAATCTTTTGGTCAGAGGAGAATGCTGGAAATTTTGAAAATGAGCTGAATTCCAATAACTTTAAAGAAACAGCTTGAAAATGCCTACCAGTTGATAAATGTGGATGTCAACAGATGTGTGAATATTTTTGTTCAAGCAATGTATAGTGCTGCTGCATGCATGGTGAGAATGGTTGGTAAAAAGAAAGAAAAGAAAATCAGGATGAGTGGTTGATTATGAATGTGACCAGAAGAAGAAAGAGGTGAAGAAGCTACTCAAAACTTTCCAAAGGAACAAAGCAAAAGACAAAAAAAGAAGAACTGAAAGAAAAAAATACGAGTGAGCGATCAGATTATGTTAATTTGAAGCGACGACAGAAGAAAAACGTGAATTTGAGCAAACAAAGAAGATTAAAAAAATTAAAAAAGGGACTCTATTAGTGATTCAAACTTATTTTTGGGCAACAATTAGAACAATTAACAGAAAAAGGATGACTTATAGCGATATAACTATAGAGCAGTGGTTTGAGCATTTCCGCAATATTTTTAATTACCCTGAGAATATAACTGAAAAATGGGAAGCGTTGATTTAGAAGCTAATGACTTTGAAGAACCGTTATTAATGATCCAATATCTAGACAGGAGATTGTTAACAGTATAAAAAAAAGTTTTAAGGTCTAGGAAAAGTGCAGGTCCAGACATGATCTTAGGGGAAATGCTAAAACATTCTAATACACTTGTAGCAGAATTTCTGAGAGTTTTGTTCAACAAGTTATTTGATGAAGGAAACCTTCCCGCTAGACTGGGCTCAATCTATTATAATTTCATTGCACAAAAAAGGCGACATCAATAATCCAGACAATTACAGAGGTATTGCCCTTACCAGTATATTGGGAAAAAAAAAGTTTATACAAATATTCTAAACAGACGATTAATTAAATGGGGGCAGAAACAGAAAACAGAAAGAAAAAAAAAATTGAGGAACAAGCGGGATTTAGATCAGGCTATAGCACGATTGATGATCATATTTTTACGTTATTTTCTCTGGTTCAAAAATATCTTCTCAGAAACAGCAAATTGTATATAGCATTTATAGATTTCCGTAAAGCGTTTGATTCTGTTAATAGAAACTTTGCTGTGGACCACATTGCGCAAAGAAGGTGTAAATGGTAAAGTGTATAGGGGCTCTTAGAAGTGTATACAAAACTCGGTGCTTGCTTACGTCCGAGATATAAAGGTATGTATTTCTGACTTATTTGAATGCCCACGTGGAGTTAAACAAGGATGCCTGCTAAGTCCCCTGCTGTTCTCATTTTTTTATCAATGAACTGGCTACTGGAAGTAGTAGAAGTAGTTAAAAAGGGAAAACATGGTGTTCAGTTAATCCCAGGTGCTAATGATGTATTTCTGATGTTGTTTGCGGACGATGTTATTCTTTTAGCAGATAGTACACAGTGGGACTACAAAAATCAATTAAATGCACTGAAAGAGGAAGCTGATAGATTAGAGCTTACAGTAAATCTGGACAAAACAAATGTTATCGTTTTCCGGAAAGGGGGGTCATCTTTCAGCCCACGAAAAGTGGTTTTATGGAAACGATGAGATTAGTTAGTGTATCAAATTCATATAAATATCTTGGTCTTTTCTTCACCACAAAGTTGAGCTTACAAAAAAAGACATGGGTTGAAACCTATAGAAAAGGGAAAAAAAAAAAAAAAAGGCACGATAGAAATCTTAAGATCCTTAAAAAAAAAATTTAAATTGTATTGATTTCTCTCTTTTTTGGAAACTCTTTGACTCTCAGATTGAGCCAATGTTAACGTATGGTGCTGAAGTATGGGGTTTATTCAACAACAGTGAAATGGAAATGGAGAAGGTTCATACATATGCAATCAAAAAGTTTTCTATCGGTACCATTGCATTCGCCAAATAAATTGTTATATGGAGAAACTGGTCGGTACCCCCTATATGTTAGAACCTACATAAAATGTATTAGATATTGGCTTAGATTACTACAACTCCCAATAAAAAGATTGTGCAAACAAGCTTATGAAATGATGTTGATTCAGATGGAAAATGGAAAGCAAAAATTGGGCATATTCTGTAAAGAACGTGTGTTAGCTACTCATGGGTTTTCGGGATTGTTTGGATGTGTCAAGATGTTGGACATGAACAAGTGTTTTTGTCCGAATTTAAAGATCGGTTAATCTCGTCTTATAAAACAAGACTGGCATTCTCATTTGGAAGAATCGGACAAGTATACATGGTTCTTTTCTTTTTTAAGAATGTTTTTCAAACGGAAAATTATATCAGAGTTGTAAACAATAAATGGCACAGAGATCCATTTTTCGCTCGATTTAGAACAAGAACATTAGGTTTACGTGCCAATGTAAGATGGTTCTTAGCTGGTACATCTGATTCCCCTTGTCCCCATGTGTGGTGCGTCAACTGAAGATGAGACACATTTTCTATTCCATTGTAAATTTTACGAAGACATCAGGAAGAAATGTTCGGTTCTCAATATGGACTCTTCCAAGAATTTGGACATTGTCAGCATACTCTCCACAAATGACGAAAAAAAAAAAACATACGATCACTCGCAAGGTTCGTTTCCCTTGCTTGGGACCGTCGGAATAAAAAAACTTAATCCTAGAAATTTAGACTAACAAAAAAACAACAACAACAACAACAACAACAACAACCAAAAAAAAAAGTATCCTTTTTAGCAAAATAACCGGTAAAACACAATTATTATGATTTCTTTGATGTTTCTGTTGAATGATCGATTTTCCTAATACAATTCCTATTTAGTTTGTGATGTATCGCTAATGTGGCACG
>JADBJO010014298.1:22500-40000 GCA_016801955.1 Conus betulinus | reverse complement strand
AGTGTTCAAGTACTTTGGCTTTTCGGATGATCCCTGGAGTCTTTTAGCATGGTACGACAACAACAACAACAATCGTATACTTATTTTACGCATTATTTTACTTGTTTATTTATCCGATTCTGTTTCCTTTTTCTTTTTATGATCTGTTTTGCCTTCTCTCAGGTTTATTTGGTTATAGTTTTACGGAGAGAGAGAGAGAGAGAGAGAGAGAGAGAGAGAGAGAGAGAGAGAGAGAGAGAGAGAGAGAGAGAGAGAGAAGAGAGAGAAGTAGGAAGAGGGAACATTTGAACTGACTGACTGGTCAGTAAACGCACCGTAGCTTCGTCACGTTGTCTGAATTAATCATAACACACACACACACACACACACACACACACACACACACACACACACACACACAGTGATGACTTAGAAAAGTAAAACTGCGAACAAAGAAAGCGGGCGGACACCTACTATCTTTGACAGAACAGGGCAAAAATAAAAAGTCACAGGGACACATACACGTCGGTAGAAAATGTCGATTCATTTTGAAACAACATGCCAGCCGTGTGTGTGTCGAGCCCTGACGAAAAGGGGATTACGTTCTCATGTCTCAGGTGGACGATTGGCGAAACACTTTAGATTAAAAAAAAAAAAAAAACCGTCGCATTTAGGTACTGAGGTAAGCTCCTGTTGATCTCTTTGATCCATTCACCTAGTAGCCTACATCCCTCAGCCCTCGCTGTTCCTCCTCCTCTGACTCTTGGTTTCTTCAGCAAAATCGCTTTAAACGTAAATCCCAAGACTTCCTTTCCTCTACTGTCAATGCCCCCCCACGGTCTGTAGCTCTCGTCCATTCAACATCAGACACTCCACGTTTGTATTGCACCTTTCAAATCCAACCAGGAAACGCGTCTTGTCAAACAACACTTTTTTTCCAGATGGTTCCTAGTTCATTCCTGTGCCGTCCATTTGTGTGATATGAACAGACTTTCTCTCTCTCTCTCTCTCTCTCTCTCTCTCTCTCTCTCTCTCTTCTCTCTAACTCTCTGTCTATCTTTGACGCTCTGTCTGTGTCTGTCTGTCTGTCTCTGTCTTTGAGAGAGAAAGACGGAGATGATGTTTCTTTGTAAGCTTTTAGATCCAAAGGTTCTTATGTGCGAATGCGTCATTTCTTTTTACACAGAATCAAGTCTATATACAAAGGTGAAATGAATAGACCTATACAGCTTCCCAGTTAGGCAGTAGAATCCAGATATACTCCTGTTAAATATCTCTTCTCTCTCTCTCTCTCTCTCTCTCTCTCTCTCTCTCTCTCTCTCTCTCTCTCTCTCTCTCTCTCTCTCTCTCTCACACACACACACACACACACACACACACACACACGCACGCACACAGGTAGCTCAACGTCTTGACACAGTCTCAGATCCTCATGTATCCGGTATTTTTTGATATAAATCTCTGCTGCTGAATCAGTCCCCAGCTTCAAACTCTCCATCTTCCCTCCAGAATGCGGAAGAAAACAAGAAAAACATTTAGAAGCTTTCACACGTCCTTTCCTGGTCTCTATTTTTTTTTCAACTTCGATTTCTCTTCACAATTCCGGGGCTGCCTAGCCACCAGGGTAAGACCAGGCTACAATCCACCTTCTAAACCCAGCCATTTCAGGCATGTGAAATGGTAAATCATCCCACAACAGAGAACTGGTTGAAGTTTCCTGCTGTCGCGGATCGACCACGTGTAAATACGTACGTCTTTTTTTTTTTCGGTAAATGACATGATTTGTTCGAATCCTAATCATTTTGCTGTTAGTTCCGTATGTAAAATAGAAAACAAATGACAAAAAATTTGACGATGATCAAATCAAAGGAAAATTTGATCGTTATCCGTTTTGAATAGAATTGTCTAACTGGCAATGCCATTTTTCAACATACTAATAAGCAGTATTCTCCAAAACTATCAATGAACTATGAAATATAACAAAATAACATAAGTCTATGTATGAAATATAACAAAATGATATATAAAAATCAGATTTCGTGTCTTAACATCTTCCTCATGGACATGGAACTCTGTGACCTTTCTCACACCTACGTCCGGATTCTATTTCCATGGCCAGACAACTGCTGCTTCATTCCGGGCCAAAAATTTATAGTCCCTGTTTTCAGACACGCTATGGAACCCGGGACACAGAAGCATTCATTAAATTTACTGTTTCCAGCCTACTGGACTATCAAGGCCATCTGGGAGAAGACTGAATGCGTGTTTAACACCAAAACGTTTTCTTAAACACAAGATGGAAACAAACAAACAAACAAACAAGTTGGGTTATATAGCACTGAAAGACCAAGCTGACACAGATCAGAGTTTTAGTTTGAATGAAATTTGAAAAAAAAAAAAAAAAAAACTTTCACGTTTCACGTGAGAGAGAGAGAGAGAGAGAGAGAGAGAGAGAGAGAGAGAGAGAGAGAGAGAGAGAGAGAGAGAGAGAGAGAGAGTGAGAGAGAATGTTCAAAGACAAAACTATGACCTCTTGGGGCTTTTTTTTTGGAAAGCACAAGATTAAAAGAAAAGTTGATTTATTACTCTGAAGGACCAAGCAAACTTCGATCAATGTTTTTACATTAAATGCAACAATGCAAAAAGAATCTGAAGTCAAGCTGGCAAATTAAACAGTAAACAATAATAAACATCATTTTTTCCTTTGCTCATTTCCTTCCAAAAGTATAAAAACAAAATGACCAATCTCAAATATATCACACAAAGCGTTCGTGAGTCTCTCTCTCTCTCTCTGTGTGTCTGTCTGTCTGTCTGTCTGTCTGTCTGTCTCTCTCTCTCTCTCTCTCTCTCTCTCTCTCTCTCTCTCTCTCCAACAGAGAAACTTTTAAAGTTATTTTTTGACGTATTCACACTTTGATGATTTCCTTGACAGTTCTGGCGTTTTTTTTTTTGGGAAAATTTTCAATCAGTATCAGAAGATCGAAAAAAAAAAAAATCCGCAGGGGGATTAGTCTTCGTTCAATGTGACAATGCGTGTGCCACTTTGTCAGTTCATCAGTTGATAAAAATCTCTCTCGACATCAGAAAAGTTAAGCACCTATTCTCTCTCTCTCTCTCTCTCTCTCTCTCTCTCTCTCTCTCTCTCTCTCTCTCTCTCCCTCCCTCCCTCCCTCCCCCTCTCCTCCCTCTCTCTCTCTCTCTCTCTCTCTCTCTCTCTCTCTCTCTCTCTCTCTCTGTGTCCACCGATCCAAAAAATTGTTTCTTTAAGTTTTCCCTTTCCCTTAGAGCGGCTTGTGTGTCATCAGAACACTGATGTCATCCAACTAAACTGGTTTTCTCCTCGGCCTTTCCTGTGTACTTTCAGACGGACGAATCAGAGAGGCTGGCAACAGGAGGGTAAGGGGGGGGGGGGGGTGATGGAGGTGGGAGTGGCGGCTTAATTGGAGGGTTGGAGGAGGTGGAGGAGATGGAGGAGGAGAAGGTGAGGGGGTAATATTCTGTTCCAGGAAACGAAGTCAATTTCGATTCAATGTGTCTCTGATTTTACAGCCTTTACACAAACTCACGGCCGCAGTGGTCTGTAAACTTTAACAGCAGAAGCCATCTTCCCCGATGATGGAAAGAATACGGCTGACGTGACAGAAAGACAGAAAGAATTTTTTTTGTATCGATATCCAGTTTTTGCTAAAGAGAGAGAGAGAGAGAGAGAGAGAGAGAGAGAGAGAGAGAGAGAGAGAGAGAGAGAGAGAGAGACGACCAAACCGATCGAGAAATGAACACTTTCAGCTGGCTACAATAGCCACTAGACTGGACTGTTGCGCGTGACGTGACACAGGAAGTTGTGCCCAGCGGCGTAGAAATGCTCATGGTTCTAAGCTTGTCCTGTGATAAGCTCAGGTTCCACGAGTCACTTTTTTTTTTTAAATGATCCGTTCTCGCCTTCCCTCCCTCCCCCCCCCCCTTCCTCCTCCTTCTCCTCTCTCTCTCTCTCTCTCTCTCTCTCTTCTCTCTCTCTCTCTCTCGTCGTGTGTGTGTGTGTGTGTGTGTGTGTGTGTGTGCGTGCGTGCGTGCATGCGTGTGTGCGTGCGTGCGTGCGTGCACACACACACACAACACACACACACACACACAACACACACACACACACACACACACACACACTAACAACACACACACACACACACTAACACAACACACACACACACACACACCCACACACACACACACACACCACACACACACACACACACAACACACCACACACATACACAATCACTGATCTCAACTCAGTGCCACACGAACAACACGCGGATCTTCCAAAAACACTCCACAGTGACACACGTCCTACTCACTGCCCGAAGTGTCGTCCACCTGTATGGCCAGCACAGCGATGAAGGCGGGGGCAGCCAGAGGGCCGCGGCCACAATGAGGGCCAGCAGGGGCTGGACACACAGGACCCAGGGCAGTTTGTTGCTCCCCTTCAGCACGGTGGACACGTTGTGCACGATGGCGTACAGCTCCGTCTTCTCCAGCTGTGGCGAGATAGAGTGGAGAGAGAGAGAGAGAGAGAGAGAGAGAGAGAGAGACTCGTGACTCGTGACTTTAATGTGAGGCCATCAGCCTATTCACATGAGTACGCAAGAAAAAATCAATCAATTTTATATATAATTAGAACAAGAGTGAGAGAGAGAGAGAGAGAGAGAGAGAGAGAGAGAGAGAGAGAGAGGTACGGATACGGATGTTTTATTTTACAGTCCACGGCCCCTAATGAAGGGGGGTATTGTGATCAAAATCATTTCAGACAGAAATAAGCAAATCATCAAAACATCTAGGCATCCACAAGTAAAAGCAGACTCGATATTAAACAACATGCAACAGTCAATACTTAACTACATGCTATAGTTCGAATTCTAAATGCCTTGTACAAGAAAATAGCAGAACGTTTTACAGTAGTTTCATTTGTAGATGCCATTAGCAATGAAAGTCGAAATGAAGAAGGATGTCTACAATATTTTTGATGAAAGAACTGATTCCTCAGGTCACTTAGAGCGGGACAGCAGAGAGAGAGAGAGAGAGAGAGAGAGAGAGAGAGAGAGAGAGAGAGAGAGAGAGAGAGAGAGAGAGAGAGAGAGAGAGAGAGAGGATGAGTGGAGTGGAACGAAGACAGCAGATTTGATATCAAATGCCTGTGGTTTGGGTCGGTTGGGTTGGATGTTTATTGGAGTCTCCATCTGTGGTTTTTTTTTTTTTTTTTTTTGCTCACTTCTTCTTCTCTCCCCCCCCCCCCCCCCCCCCCCCCCCCCCCCCCCCCCACCCCCCCCCCCCCCCCCTCCTGTTTCGTGATTTTGTTTTCGCCTCAAAACAAAATAAACAATAAAGATGGGGATGTCTGTTTGCTTTGTTCTTTGCTTTCTCTGCTCTCTCTCTCTCTCTCTCTCTCTCTCTCTCTCTCGTCATTTCTACTGGGCGACTGGGTGTCGCAAGCAGCATTCGTTTGGAGTTATGGGCGTCTATTTATTTTCATGAAGGGAGCAAGAGTTACCCTACCTGTTCTTTAACTACTGTTTACTGTCCCGTGCCTATTGTAAGATTTTCTTTCACATGATAAAGACGTTGCTCTGTTTGTTTTTTTTCTTTTATGACAGAGTACGTTGTAAAATCAGTTACATATGTCTGGCTTTATCTTTTTTTTGTTTGTTTTGTTCATTTGCTGGCTTATTTCCAGCAGGAGAAAACACCACAGCTTTTCCTACCAATCGCGAAACAGTTTACACAATTCGACGAATCATATAGTCTGACGTAAAGATGTATATTCATCAATAAGTAAGTTACAGATGAAAAACAAAGATGACGTTTGAACAATCTGGTTTCTACTTCAGCTTCCTGAAAAGACAACTTTTATCTCGATTGTTGCGAAGTCCACTTCACTTCGCAACAATCGAGATAAAAGTTGTCTTTTCAAACTGGAAGAAAAATCTTTTGAAATCATGTCCAGTCGTTATCTTTCCCCCGGCACTAAAAATAGTAACGTCCTGTGATAAGTAGGGAGATACTTCGGAAGTTTTTACGCTCGTTTTATGGACGACACCCTGTGACATAAATCCTAAAAATAGAAATAGCCATTTCGATGTCTGTGTTCCTCGCAGTCGGTGTCCCTTTCAACGGGACAGGGGCAGAGCGAGTGGTAAGGCTGATGGTGGGGGTAGGGGATGTTAAGTTGGTGGCGGGGATCGTCGAGAAGTTGGATCCTCAGGGGCTCGTAAACTGGGAGGAGAAAAGGGATGTCCGGGTATGAGGTTTTCTGGGGTCTTCATCTGGTAGTTTGGGTTTCGGTGGGATGGAGTTGGGAGACAAGGTGGGGTTGGTACAGGGGTGGAAGAGCTCTGAGGTCGCCAGTGAGCTTCAGCTGTGAAGGTAAATGAGTTTGGATGTCATTGTTCCCCTAACCTCCCTGGGATTTTGTTTTTAATCTTCACATGAACACATTCCACCCTCTCCCTTCTTCATCCTAGCATTACTGCAATACCCCCCTCTCTCTCTTCTGTCTCCAGCACTCTTCCGACCGCCAGCCTCTCTCTCTCTCTCTCTCTCTCCGTCTCTCTCTCTCTCTCTCTCTCTCTCTCTCTCTCTCTCTCTCTCTCTCTCTCTCTCTCTCTGCTGCAATTTTTTGCATGTTGCAAAAAAAAGTGACAGCTGAACATTGTAAGAACAGATTTTTTCCCCCTGACGTAAGATCCATAAAGACAACGTTTATCTTGTTTGAATAAAAAAAAAACGAAAGTAGATCTTAAATGGGGAAAAAAGGTAAAAAAGGTAAATCAGAAAGTATGCTGTTTTTTAAACTTTGTGTATCCTTTTCATCCCCTCAGCCCCCTCCCCCCCCCCCCTCTCTCTCTCTCTCTGTCTCTCTCTCTCTCTGACTACAACATCCCCCCAAGCAACTTACAAACATTCGCATGTTTCTGTAGAAGTGGTAAGTGTATTACATCTTAACTATAGCATTAATACTCAAGCGTAGTTTATCGCATCTTACTGTCTGATGACGTCAGCTTGTTTTGTTTGTTCATTCTCAATCCTCTGAAGTGAAACTGGACAGAATGGCTGATGTCGGAGACCGCTATGTTGCTTTGTAGATATGTCGCATCGTACACGCATTGCTTTGTAGATATACTGCGTCATAAATGTACTGCTTGCTTTGTAGATACGTCGCATCGTACATGCATTGCTTTGTAGATATACTGCGTCATAAATGTATTGCTTTGTAGACACGTCGCATCGTACATGCACTGCTTTGTAGATATACTGCGTGCGTCATAAATGTATTGCTTTGTAGATACCGTCATCGCATCGTACATGCATTGCTTTGTAGATATACTGCGTCATAAATGTATTGCTTTGTAGACACACTGCAGTTTTCAGTGTCATCAAGGAGGCGAAGGCTCTTCCTACCAACTGCAAAGCAGTGTGCAGACTTTTTTTTTTTTTAGCAAGTCACATAGCCTGACACATATTTCATGTTCAAAAATGAAAGAAACAAGAGATGAAACACAAAGACTACGTTTTTAAACAATCTAGTTTCCCATCTCAGCATCTCCCTGTTTAAAATCCTTATCATATTCAGCACAACAAACAGGATAAATATTGCCGTTATGGGCTAACAGCCAGAATGAAAAGCTTCTCCAATCATGTTCAGCCATTATGCCCTCCCAACCCCAAACCCCCCACCCCCCACACTGAAAACAGCAGCGTATTCTGATTGGTAGGGAGAACCGTGGGAAGTTTCACTCTTGTTTCATCGACGACACCTACAGACATAATGTCAAAATAGAAACAGCCATTCTGCTGTGTGTGTGTGTGTGTGTGTGTGTGTGTGTGTGTGTGTGTGTGTGTGTGTGTGTGTGTGTGCGCGCGCGCGCGCACGATCGGTGTCTCCTTCTACACGACTGGGGTAGGAAGAGTCGTGACGCTGATGATGGGGGTTGGGACGTCATGTCGGTGGATGTGAGGGCCGGGTGGGTGGGTGGGTGGCTGGGTGGAATAGCTGAATCCTCAAGGGGCACGTGAAATGGGCGTAGTAGAAAAGAGACATCCGGGGCGTGCGATTTTCCTGGCGTCTTCGTCTGGCAGTAGGGAGTGGGAGGTGTGATGTTGGGGTGGGGGGTGGGGTGGGGTTGGGGGTGGGCGTAGGTGGGAGAGGGGGGGGGGGGAGGAAGCTCTGAAGTCGCTAGTCAGCCTGAGCTGTGAAGTTTAATGTGTTTTGGTGTCGTGGTTCTCCTTCCGCACAGAACCTCTGTGGGGCTTCTCTTATTTCCTCTTGAGCACACCACTCACTCCTCTCTCACACCACCACCTGCATCAATGCAACACTCATCTGTCTGTCTGTCTGTCTGTCTGTCTCTCTCTCTCTCCCTCTCTCTCCAAAGACCCTCCAAGCAACATCTCTCTCTCTCTCTCTCTCACTCCTTCCCTCTCCCCCTCTCCCTCCCTCTCTCTCTCCAGCGACCCTCTAAACAAACCACTCTTCCCCTCCCTCCTCCCTCTATCTCGATCTCAAACGACCCTCTAATCAACTCTCTCTCTCTCCCTCCCTCACCCTCCCTCTCTTTCTCCCCCCCCCCCCCCCCCCCCCCCACCCACACACACACTCTCTTTCCAAGACATTTCCAATCAGACATCCCTCAGTCCCTCCCTCTCAGTCTCCATCCACCCTCCCCTCCCCTCCCTTTATCCCTCTCTCTCTCTTTCTCCAACATTCCTCCCACCAACAATATCTCTCCTTCCCTCCATCACCTCTCCCTCTCTCTCTGTCCCTGTCTCTCTCTCTGTCTCTGTCTGTCTGTGTCTGTCTCTAGCACCTCTGCTGGCGGATATTACACATTTCTTCGTCTCTGGAACTGGTTAATATGTTTACATCATTGAGCATTCAAACTGGACTAAACTCTTTGCCATTTCATTGTCTGGGAACGTTAATGTTGTTTGTCTGTTAATCTTCTGTGGGGGAAAATTGGACAGAATGTTTGAAGTCAGAGACAAACATTTTCCATTGTTTCCAGTCATTTTTACACAACGTGTCTATGTGATGTTTGGGCTGCTGTCCTCGGGCCGAACGTGTCACTGAAGTGCAGCACCACCCCTCCTCCCCCCCCCCACCTCCCCCGCCTCCCTCTAGATTTCTTTTTGTTGAGGCTGTCACTGTGAGCGTAGTTAGACCTAATTACCTTTTGTTTGGGGGGCCTGGATGGGAATTTTCATGGTTCGTCACAAAAGTGTTTTAGTGATTTGGAGGGTTTTCGGCCTCGATTTGCACGTACGGTCTGGTCACCTGACTGTCAATGTGAAACTGGTGAGTTAGTTCTGGTGGTTCTTTCTACCAACTGCGCAGCAATTTATGGAATTTGACCATATGTACTTACACACACACGCACGCACGCACGCACGCACGCACGTACGCACGCACGCACGCACGCACGCACGCACACACACACACACACACACACACACACACACACACACACACACACACACACACACACATATACATATATATATATATATATATATATATATATATATATATATATGTATATGTGTGTGTGTGTGTGTGTGTGTATATATATATATTCAATTATATCATCAAAGCTTGCTCTTATGTCTTAGATTGAAGAAATAGGAGGGGATAAGTATTCACATCTGCAGTGGTAGAAAATTCTGCCTAACTAACAGTACGTGCTTGAGTGGGTGAATGGGAATAATAAATGCTTCTCAAAATTAGCCTTCAGCAAGCTTGTAGTCTCCAAGGGGGACATAAGAGCAAGCTTTGTTTACAATTGAATATTTCTTGCAGTCATTGCAACACGAAGCTGCTCTGCAAGTTGCTGGAATGATGCTCGGTTACTTATCCTTGGAATTCATTAGTTTATTATATATATATATATATATATATATATATATATATATATATATATATATATATATATATATATACCGTCATTTCGCATTTAAAATCCACCTCATCTTCGATGCAAAGGAGTTAATTGTTGTCTTTGTGACCCTGAAGTCAGAAAAAAATCCTGATTTATAATGTTCAGCTTTTGTATTGTTCTGCGATACATAAAAACATTGTAGCGTCTTCTGATAGGCATAACAAGCCCTTGGGATGTTAACTCTGGTTTTGTCTACACCCTGTGACACCAGTTCAGAATAGAAACAGCCATTCTGCTGTCTGTGTCCATGGGCTACAAGGCAGGGGCAGAAGGAATCGGTGGGCTGATATCGTTGGGGGGGGGGGGGGGGGGGGGGGGGGGGGGGGGGGGGTGGGGGATTTTATGTCGGCAATGGAAAGAGTCGAGTATCTGAATTCTCAGGGAATTGGGAGGAGGGGGTAGGGGTGGGGGGTGGGAGAGATGTCCGGGCGTGAATTTTCCTGGCGTTTTCATTTGGTAGTTGGGGGGTGGGTGGGCATGGGGGGTGAGAGGGTGGGGTAAGGTTAATGCGAGGGAAGAGTTCCGACGCCTCCCGTCAGCCTGGGCTGTGAAGGTCCATGTATCTGTGTGTCGTTTTTCTCTTTTCCTGTGGAACCTCCGATATGACCTTTCTCACTGGTACTTGAACATTCCCTCCATTCCCTCATCCCTTTATTATTATTTTAACCCCTGTGTCTGTATCCCACCCCTCTCTCTCTCTCTCTCTCGCTTTGTTCTTTCTCTCTCTGTGTCTCTGTCTGTATGTCTGTCTGTCTATCCCTCCCCCTCCCCCCAATCTTTCTGTCTTCCTCTCTCTCGCATTATTGTGTAACTACGTTCGTTATTAATCAGAGAATCACGACATCTCGTTGTCTATTTGTAGCCTGTTTTCTTTCTGGCTGACAATGACACTCTCTCTCTCTCTCTCTCTCTCTCTCTCTCTCTCTCTCTCTCTCTCTCTCTCTCTCTCTCTGTTGACTATGCTTCATATCACAGATAACCTGACACCTGCTCTGTTGTTGTTCATGTCAATATTTTCTGATGGTCTTCGTCGGTAACCAAGGCAATCACAGACACGTAAGCTGCCTGCCATGGCACGACCACTAACGTCATGTGGCCGGCCTGTATTGTCACTCTGCCTTTTTTCAACAAAAATCTGTTGACATTGTCCATGTTTGGAGAGTTTGGAGTGGACAGTGCTCCTAAATAAAGAGCTTGTTTTAGAAAAATAAGGGAGACAAACGTTGTCAAACCCTCAAGGGTCATTCTGACATGTTAAAACATCACTGTGAATTGAACTGACGTAGCTTCCCTTTGAATTCCAACTCTTTCCTTCTTTTTTTTTTTTCTGAACTGTTCTTCTATATGCTACACTCACAGCTGTTTCTATGTTACCATTGTGCTGCGGATTTGGAGGTTGTTGTTTTGTGTCTTTTTAAGTGTGCTATTTTTCAAGTGGGACGAAGCCATATTGGTGAAATGTTAACTTGTCTGTTTCAGAATGTTATGAAAAATGTTACTTTGCACTCTTATTTCTTATCCCCATTTGCGTTTTGGCTCTGAGCATTTGTAAGACTTTGTTTTGTGATGATTCTCGAAGGTCTACTAAGGCTGCAAAGTAAAACTATTTGTCAGAATGTCATTCCTTAAAATAATTTTACATAGAAAAAATAATTTCACTAGCTTTGCTGATTTACATATCTCTTGATTCACAGATTAAGAACATTAGACAGAGTATTTGTAAGACATTTGTTTTCTGAAGATGTTTCGAGGTCAGCTGTGGTTACAATATAAAATGTATGTCATAACGCCATAATACCAACCTCATCCTATATAAAAAAAAAAATAGTTTCGTTATCTTTATTGATTTAGATGTATTCAAATATATTTTTCCACACAGAGTGAGAAAATTAGACACACGTCTAAAACGGAACAACACCTAGTTTTAAGCTTATAGTGTGATCAGTTACTGTTCACACTAACCAGTTATCTTTATTCATTGTCGGTGTCTTTTCTTGCCACAGCGGAAAACAGGAGTGGGCATTAAGCTGATGGATGGAGAGCGGGAAAAGAGGCACAGTCTCCGCGGGTTGATGAGCGTGCACACCCTGTAGGGGCACACGAAATGGGCTTTAAAAGTCTGCGGCGTGATGTTTCTTGAGGCCCTCGCCGACCAGTTTGAGGTTAACGAGTCGAAAGGACTCTGTGGCCGCCAGCCGGCCCGGGCTGTAAAGGTTAATGTGTTTTGTGTGGAAGTACTCTCCTTTGTGATAGATCCCTCTGTGGGACCCAACGGTGGGACTTTCGTCTGTTTCTGCTAGAAACCCCTCTCTCTCTCTGCCTCCCTGTGTGTCTCTGTCTCTCTGTCTGTCTGTCTGTCTGTCTCTTATTCTCTCTCGGTCTCTGTCTCTCTCATGTGTGTGTGTGTGTGTGTGTGTGTGTGTGTGTGTGTGTGTGTGTGTGTGTGTGTGCGTGCGCGCCTGTGTGTGTGTGCGCGTGTGTGCGTACATGCGTGTGTGTGTGTGTGTGTGCGCGTGCGTGCGTACATGCGTGTGTGTGTGTGTGTGTGTGTGCGTGCGTGCGTACATGTGTGTGTGTGTGTGTGTGTGTGTGTGTTTGTGTGTGTGTGTGTGTGTGTGCGTGTGTGTGTGTGTGTGCGTGTGTATGTGTGTGTGTGTGTGTGTGTGTGTGTGTGTGTGTGTGTGTGTGTCATGTGTGTGTGTGTGTGTGTGTGTGCGTGGTAAACTCATATTTGTCACTAAAAGGTCACTCGGGACATCACAGAACTCTACCGCTGAATCCGTCTTTTTCACCCAGAACCACAGCATGGATCCGCACAAAACTTCAACAGTGCCAATCTCGAGCCACATTCTACCTTTTTCGCCAAGTTTCGGTGAACAGATGTTTGAAAACTTTTGCTGAACGGATTCTGGATCTGCTGTCTTAATAAGATCCGGGTTCTACGATTTTGAGCAAATTCTGGATCGTCTGTTTTATTCGGATCCTGGGTCAACTACTTCATTTAGATCCACACCAAAAATTTAATTCATTCCGTCTTTGCACCATGATTTGTTGCAACGGGTTTTGCTGGTTTTGGTATGATTTTGCTGATAGACAGACAAACAAACGAACAGACATGGACGAAAATATAAGTTCCTAGGGAGACGTGAGTTTAAATCACCTGTTTTGCTGTACATCGTTGTCATTGATTTACCTTCCTGGCTCTCAAGGCCATAACAGCAGGTGTCAAAGTCACCAGTTTGATGATGGCGGACATTTTATGAAAGAAACCTAACAAGAACGGCTTTAACCGAGGCAAACTGACGCATGCTCATTTCTACAAAGACAAAATCCCAGCAGGGTTTTAGACAACACCCCAAAGATGAATATTTGTCCAGATTTGTTTAAAATTTTGTGGACTTTGTACATTAAAAAAAAAAGAGAGTGCCACAGATTTTTCTGAAAAATGCAAGATCTTGTAGCATCAAAGGTAATTTGACAGATTGATAAGCATTGCTAAGATCGATGTTTCTGGCTGATTTATCAGATGCCTATTGCTAATTTCGAGAACTTTCAGTATATATTGATGAGGCCATTTTCCGTTTACTCCACTGACTGATCAACATACAAAGTAAAACAACAACAAAACAACAACAACAACTCTGTGAGCTCCTCCAACTGATCAGGGGACGTTACTCGTTTTGGCGCAGGCGGGAAGACAAGACTTGCTGAGCAAAATAAGAAATAATTTCTTTTCTGATCCCTAGCTGTTAAAGACATTTATCTGCCTCGTAATGAAGCTGAAGTGGATTTTTTTAACGGGGAGAGGCTGAATTAGGAACCAGATGGTTTCAGCCTCGTGTTTATTTTTTCTACTCTGCCTCTTTCGTTCACGTGAAATAACGCCAGGGGAGAAAAACAGTGGTGTTCTCATCTGTGTCCATGGCTGTGGTTCTTCTCTTTCCTCTCCACAGCGGGGACAGACCAGACATTAGGCTGATGATAGGAGAGGGAGAAATTTTAGTGGAATGGCCAATTTTTTTTTTTTTTTTTTTTTGCCTCAGTTTTATTTTTTTTGCAGTCCTCGGAGCTGTTTTCGTAAGAAGTATTACATGTCTTCTTCATTGCATCTTCCAGCCTCCAGCCTCCCATAAGAAAAGGAAAAGAAAGAAACGAAATAAAAAGGAAAGAAAAACGCAGAAACACATAAAAAAAAGCGCAGGGTTTTTTTTTTTGCCTACTTTCTTTCCCCCTCCCTTTTTCTGTCTTCTCACATTTTTTTCTTTTGTGCCTCTCACACCCCCCACCCCCACCCCCGCTCACACACCCCACCTCCTTTCCTCCCTCTTTCTTTCGACAATGCCTTTAATTATGTACACAAGTTCTACGTGCACCTGTGCATGCACAAAGAATCACACACACACACACACACACACACACACACACACACACACACACACACACACACACACACACACACACACACACACACACACACACACAACGCGCGCGCACGCGCGCGCGAAGAGTATCCTTTACAGCCCAGACCGAATCAGACCAACATACACTTCCCCTTAATTATTCCCCGTTGTTTCTTCTGGCTCCATCGCTTCCCCTGGCCTACTCTCTTCACCCCATCGTTTTTCTTTTTTCTTTCTTTCTTTTCTTTTTTTTTTATTTGGATACCCTTGTATCTACAGCATTACTTGTTGTGAGTATGCCTATTTGTCTGGGTAGAGTTTTTTCTTTTCTTTTTTTTCCTACCTTTTTTCTTTCTTTTTTTTTTTTTTCCCACATGTTCCATACGTGAATGGTGAGGAATAACATCCAACATGAATTTCTTTGATGTTTCTAAAGTCTGTGGGAATGTGAACTGCGAATACACCTATTTGCTGTTGTTGTTGTTGTTGCTGCTGTTGTTGTTGTCGTAATCGTTGTTTTTGTTGCTGTTTGTTGCTGGTCACCACTTGAAAAAAAAAAAAAAAACAGTCTCATGTATAGAAAAGTTATGAGGAATGTGTGTGTGTGTGTGTGTGTGTGTGTGTGTGTGTGTGTGTGTGTGTGTGTGTGTGCGTGCGTGCGCGTGGGTGCGTGCGTGCGTGTGTGCCTGCTTGCGTGCGTACGTGCTTGCGTGCGTGCGTGAGTGCGTGCGTTCGTGCATGCTTGCGTGCGCGCGCGCGCGCGCGCGCGCGTGTGTGTGTGTGTTGCACGCGCACGCTCGTGTGTGTGTGTGTGCGTGCGTGCGTGCGTGCGTGCGTGCGTGCGCGCACGCGAACGCTCGTGTGTGTGTGTGTGTGTGTGTGGTGTGTGTGTGTCTGTGCGTGTGCATGCGTGCGTGCGTGCGTGTGTGTGTGTGTATGTGTGTGTGTGTGTGTGTTTGGAAAATTGACTGGCTACAGAGTAAAAAAAAAAAAAAAGAGGGCCTTCGTGCTGGCTCCTTCGGGGAAAACGTGCAAGACACTGAGCAGCCATGTCTGGGGCGTGAGGTTTTCATGTCCTCTGCCCCACGCTGGGAAAGGGGGAAGGAGGACAGGGGAGGTAACGGGGTGGCGAGAGAGTGGGGTGCAGATGTGGGGTGTGGGGTCGGGGGGTGGGGGGTGGGGGGGCTGGAAGAGGGCAGGGATGTGGGGAGGAAAGGGAGAGCAATGGAGCTCTGTGGTCTCCGATCGGCCTTGCCTGTACAGTTCTCTCTCTCTCTCTACCTCTCTCTTTCTACCTCTCTCTCTACCTATCTCTTTCTCTCCCTCTCTCTCTCTCTCTCTCTCTCTCTCTCTCTCTCTCTCTCTCTCTCTCTCTCCGTCATTCTCTCTCTCTCTCTCCGTCCTTTCTCTCTCTCTCTCCGTCCTTTTCTCTCTTTTCTCTCTTCCGTCCTTCTCTCTCTCTTCTCTCTCTCTCTCTCTACCTCTCTCTCTCTCGCCCTCTCTCTCTCTCTCTCTCTCTCTCTTTCTCTCTCTCCGTCCTTCTGTCTGTCTCTCTCCGTCCTTTTCTCTCTCCCCCTCTCTCTCTCTCCGTCCTCTCTCTCCGCCCTTCTCTCTCTCTCTCTACGCCCCCCCCCCCCTCTCTCTCTCCGTCCTTCTCTCTCTCTCTCTCTAACCGTCCTTCTCTCTGTCTCTCTGTCTACCTCTCTCTCTACCTCTCTCTCTACCTCTCTCACTCTACCTCTCTCTTTTTCTCTGTCTCTCTACCTCAATCTCTCTCCACCACTCTCTCTACCTCTGTCTCTCTACCTCTCTCTCTCTACCTTTCTCTCTAACTCTCTCTCTACCTCTTTCTCTCTCCCTCTCTCTCTCTCTCTCTGGTTGTTTGTCCTTCCCCTGCTCTTTGTCAAACCTCTGTAGTTGCTTTATGTTGTTATTGTCCCCGAACTGACACCAACCCGTCCACCAGTGTCTCCGTGTCTCCCTGTCCGCCTGTCTGTATGCATGTATGCATGTCTGTGTCTGTTTGGAATGAAGAAAAATATTCAAGACTTCTGCGTATCGATTTATCCTTGTTGAAATACACATTTGAAGACTACATATCTATCTATCCATACTACCTATTTATCTACCTGACTGTCTGTCTGTCAGTCTGTCTGTCTGTCAGTCTATTGATCTATCTACCTACTCCCTACCTATCTATCAATCTACCTATGGTAATAAATCTATTCAGCAATGTGTTAGAACATCTCCTGTTTGCTCCGTTTCGTTAAAAAAAAAAAACCCTGGAAATATGAATTCTTTATTGGTGGTTTTGTTTGCTTACTGTTTGTTCTAATAGGACAGGCTACGTCTTCATCTTTTTAATTCGAAGACACATTTTAGTGTATAATTTCATTCAGAATTCTGATTTTCTTTTCATTCACTGCGGCATTTTGTCTTCTCCAGACATTTTGCTCACAGGGAAGAGGATCTCTGAGGGTACCGGGTATGTCTGATTCCAGAGAGGGTTTTTTTTTTCTCTCTCTCTTTCCTTATGTGGAAACGCTCTTTTTCAGTGGGAATCGAGGAGTCGGGAGTAAGCCTGATGATCTCTATGAAGAGCGAAACAGCAGTCACATGCTGCTTTGGTGAACGCCTTGTCGGAAGAACGTTAGACTTACAAATGAATAACTGGAGAGCCATTCTTTCTTTTATCCGTCTCTCAAGCACCACACACACACACACACACACACACACACACACACACACACACACACACACACACACACATACACACTCACACACACACACACACACACACACACACACACACACACACACACACACACACACACACGCACGCACGCACGCACGCACGCACGCACGCACGCACACACATACGCACACACCTTTCCGTTAAATCCAAGATTGTCAGTCAAGGAAATAAAGTGATACCAGGGCGAATTTGTTTTATGCTTGTACTACTTTCTTTGTAAAAAATTGACATGATTTGCGTTCGGATAGAGTGTCACTCTTGCAAACGAACGCACGCACGCACATGTACACATCTGTACACACACACACACACACACACACACACACACACACACACACACACACACACACACACACACATCCCCACCCTCCGTCCCCCCAGAC
>JADBJO010014298.1:7500-10000 GCA_016801955.1 Conus betulinus | reverse complement strand
CAGAAAGAAAAGAAAAAAGTTGCAGAAATACTTACAAATTTCATTTTTTATGCGAAGCAATAGACCTACGTGCAAATTTAGGAGATTGTTTGATCCCCACATTTACATAGCCAGCCATAAGTGTGCGATGTAAGGGAAGAATAAATATGCTGAAATAGCACGCACATTTGCCTTCAAAAGATTCCTGAATATACCCCTTCTTGTCTGGCAAACAAACGTATGGAGAAACTCTGTATGTCTGTTTGTCTGTCTCTCTTCTCGCTTTCCGTGCGAACGTGCATGCATGCATGCATGTGTGTGCGTGCGAGCGTGCGTGCGTGTGTGTGATGAGTGAGTGTGTGTGTGTGTGTGTGTGTGTGTCTGTGCGTGCGTGCGTGCGTGTGTGTGTGTGTGTGTCTGTGTGTGTGTGTGTGTGTGTGTGTGTGTGTGCACGCGCGTGTACTTGTGCGTGCGCGCACACATTCTGGCCATCTGTGTGTGCACCTGCATGTATTTACGTGTGCTTGCGTCCATGCATGGGCATGCGCGCGCACCTGCGTTAGAGACAGGGGCACAGAAGCAGACGAAGAGAGGCTTACCGTCTTGGACGTTGTCAAGCACTGTGAATCGCAATCAACTCCCTTAAACAAAGAAACCAAGCAGATAACTGACTGATGTGAAGCAGAGTCAACATCATCAATCTAACACGCCCCTCCAACTGTTCTCCGCAAACGGTTCCAGACCATTTTTTTTTTTTCCAGCCGCGTGTTCTCAGACAACGGTTCCACAGACTGGCGACCAGGGGCAGACTGGAGTCCGTCCAGTCTGGAAGCCTAGTCGAGAGTGTGTTTGCTGACTGAAATTACTCTGCGCAAACGAGACAATGTTTGCTGAAGGAGATTGTTGAAAACGTGTTGCCAGCCAGGATTTTTGGTACGCAAAGACGCTATTTCTGTCCAAATTTGTTCTGTTTAAAACTAATTAGTTAGTTTTCACATAGCTATGTCGGATTTTCTTCACCATCTCCTTCTCCTCTCCTCTTCTGTCTCCATGTTATAACAATCAATCTCTCTCTCTCTCTCTCTCTCTCTCTCTCTCTCTCTCTCTCTCCTCTCTCTCTCTCTCTCTCTCTCTCTCTCTCTCTCTCTCTCTCTCGTCTCTCTCTCTCTCTCGTGGTGTGTTGTATTTCAGTGAGTGTATTCTTTCGACATTAATATATTTCGATTTCGTTGTATATATTTTATGGTGGTGGTGAATATTGTCGTTGCTGTTACCAGTTTCGGGAGATAAGATTTGTTTTTGTGTCTGTCAATGTAAGCAGGGTAGTCCCTTTACAATGCCAGGACTGGTAAATAAAAAACCACATACGTGTACTAACCTACTACCCCCAGATTTGCCTTGTTCTCTCTGTCTCCGTCTCCCTGTCTTTCTGTCTCTGTCTGAGTCTGTCTGTCTGTCTGTCTCTCTTCGACCTCCAATTATCTGCAACTCACGGACGGAGGGTGCAAATGAATAAGGTGAAGGCCGAAACTGACACTTCAAAACTACCTATTAAAAGGTTAAAGTTCTATACCCTTATGGATTTATGGGCAGTAAAACTGCCACAGGCTCGCCGGCTGTAGGGCAAGCTTTATGCAAGGCGGAGCTCAGGTTCCTGCTCTAGATGACTTTCTCAACCAACACTTTAGAACAAAGTGTTTGCCATGTGATGATTACAAAAAGTATGTCGAAAATACGCTGTATATTTCTGCATATCTCATAAATGAAAGTAAATCATGATTCTTGAACCAAGCAACAATTTACCTGTAAAAGCTGTCCAGCTGTGAGATCGTACCTGTAAATGCTCCTCCGTGTTGATGTCAGTTGTGGCAAGGGGGGCGAAATTTTCAATGGTGCAGGGATTGATTTAGGCGTGTAGTTGTTGTGTCCTGTGTATCGGAGGCTTGTTTCAGTTTCTTCTTCTTTTGCTTTAACTCAGTGAGGAGTCACTGGGGGACCCCACTGAAGAACGGTCCACCAGTTTCCCGCAGCATTGTAAGTTTTGTGTGCCTGCGCCTGGATCCCTGCACATCTTTTCCATGTCCGAAATACAATGTTGTTAGTCCATCATTTCTTCCGCTTTCCACTCCTCTCTCCTTCAGCAATTCCCTAAAGGACTGTCTTAGCAAGAGCACTGAAGTTCTTCACCTGGTCATACCACTGTAGTTTTCTTTGTTTGACTGATGTCAGTAGATCTTCATAACTATAATCATGTGTGCAGACTGATGGTTTGACGCACTCGACTGGTTACATGATCAGTGTTTTGGAAACTCGCTGTGACATTTCACTTCCATGTTTTGTATTCTTCATTCTAGATCCGCTGTGAGGGCTCATGTTTTGCATTCGTACGGAAAGATGGACTATACCAGTGCACAGAAGTGTTTTTCAGGGAGGCAAGATGGAATATACCAGCGCACACAAGAGTATTTCAGGGAGGAAAGATGGAATATACCACTGCACACAAGAGTGTTTCAGGGAGGAA
>JADBJO010014298.1:0-2500 GCA_016801955.1 Conus betulinus | reverse complement strand
GCTATATCCCCTTCCCCCCGCCCCAAGCCCTTGCAAAATCCGTCTTCCGTATCTGCTGTGCATCAGCCAAATCCATCACTCTCACTCTCTATTTCGCTGCGCAGTCACATGGAACGCTACTCTGCCAAGGGATCGACTGCCCGGAGTGGGATACTTCTGAATGTGAAATTTTAAAACAATTTATTTCCAACTTTTTGGTCAATAGCAATATTCAAAAGCTGTCTCAGTCTTTACTTGAAACACCACTAACCTTTATCGGTTCAATTTCTTATCCTGTGCGTCTAATTCAACCCGACATTGATCTGTCTCAAATGGAAATCTTAACTCAGTGCAGCAGCAATGACTCATCTCTTCCTGTGCGTTCTCATTTACTGTTGAACTCCAGCCCTGACGAGTCAACACATGATGGTGTCGTGATCTTCCCTCCTACTCCATCAGTGATTCAGTCCCAGACACAGGAACTTAAACCAAAAGCAAAAAAAAAAAAGGAAGTCTCCGGTCAGCAGACGAACTCGTCTCCAATGTCAACGTTCTCTGTACAAGACTAGCCAAGGACAATCCAGTTCCACGCCATCTACCCATTTAAAACGGAGAATGACTCAGCTGGAACAGACTGTGAACTCCATGTCCGCTGTAGACCTCTCCCCTGAGCTATCAATTCAGTGACTGAAGATATAAAAACTGCAGCTAAAAATGAACTACGTGCTAACATATGTGACAAGTTTAATTCTATCTGTGACAAATTAGATGATCTAAAGAATAAAATAATAAATTTAGAAGCAACCAACAAACAACTGCTGAAAGAAAATAATTGTATCAAAACCCAGCTAGGCTCACTGCAGTCTCAAATGAAAAAAGTGAAATCATACCAGAGAGAGTTTGTTACGACCGAAACACAAACAAGTTCAAGTTTATCAAACATTGATACCTCTTTCCACAATGTTGGAATACAAACAGAATCAAAATCTTTCTCACAGCCCCAATACACCTCTGTCCACACTGTTGGAATGCAAACTGAAGCGTTGCCACTCTTACAACCTAATTACAATACTGTTGCTGAGGTCAACGTCCTGGAGAATACCGTAACTGAAACCAACGCAGTGCCCATCACATCTTCCCAGATGACATCAGATGTTGAGTCACAGGCTTCTGATAGCCTTTCTAATCGACATGTTGAGGCAAACATTTCCACTTGTCTCCCTCCTCATCCACCCAACAACAACAAGACAGAATCTATGCAATACGCTGTCCAGACTAGCAATCCCTTCACTCTTTTGTCAGACATAGATAACACTGATTCTGTAAATCTTAAATCCCCATCGTCTAAAAAAGAAGAATACGTTCATGTGAACCAGCCAGATGCTGTCTCCAAGTCGTCTCCTATCGACACGTTTGTCGTATGTCCATTTCTAATGAAACGACTGTACTGCTCGTTGGTGACTCTATAATACGTTTCATCAATCCCAAACGTTTATTTCCTAGTTATGAAAGACCGTTCAAGATTGTGTTCCCGGAGTGTCCATTCAAGATATTCATTCATGGCTGTCTTCTCTGTCTGTCTGTCCAAATGTGAAAAATGTTATATTACATGTTGGCATTAATTCATGTCCATCAGGTCCAGTATCTGTCAGTGCATGGGTCTAACATCATTATCTTATGTAAACACAAGTTTCCTTCTGCATGTGTGAGTCTTAGCTCCATCCTGCCAGCCAGAGGCAAACATTCCTTCAACAACACCATTTTACCGTCAAATCGTAATCTAAAAGAAGCGTGTGACCAGCATGAAGTTACTCTTATTGATAATTTCCCTGCTTTTGCAGCTGATAAAACTTTGTACCGTGATACAATTCATCCCAACATTCGAGGTACTGGAAGGCTTGCAAACAACTTGAAAAACCTGTGGCGAAATGGACATCATACTGAACATTTTCCTCCTGATCAGGTCAGTCATCCAAAAACCTCTGCAAGAACTTCACAACGAAGGCAATTAAATTATACCCCATTGTCACTCTCCAACTTATCGTCATTCGATCACTCTAATTTTTCAAATGTCCCAAGCAGTCAGGAACCTACCAAGTATCACTTAGCCTCTGAAGATTTTCCGCCAGCCTCTTCCCTTCAACATTTCCCCCCTTTACCCCAAAAGACCCGTTTCCAAGGGATTTCAGAGTGACCCCTTACCACCCAATCATATCCACTGTCAACCCTTCCCAGCACCTTCTACACATAACCCCCGACCAGCCCATGATGTCCGCAACTCTCTCCCAATGCATGTTGTCCATAGTAACCCCCTCCCTGCAGATAATGTTCACAACATTCCTTCACATTCTTTCTGTCATCAAAATCCCACACGTAATCATCCACTCCCCCAACAAAACAGATCGCCCAGAATGACCGACTTCAGCACTCCAAATCCTATTCACCCTTATGCTGAACATTTATTGAAAATGGCATCACATCTTTTCTCAACAGCACACTCTTTCTATTCTTATCCTAGTCT
>JADBJO010014297.1:45000-48311 GCA_016801955.1 Conus betulinus | reverse complement strand
AGGCCAGTTGACCTTGGTATGTAACATCAAGTCCTTTTCATGGTACAAGGTCAGGATACTCCGCTCAGAACAAAGCCAACTGGAGGGATCTTTGTTATTTCATGAGTCCACAACTGGCACATAATCTATCACCTAATCCTTGAATTGAGACTGACAACCGATGACCCGTGCGTAAACAGCAAGTCAGGAAAAATCTTGAGCTTTCTATCCTTCGTACACTCAGACAAGAACCCGCAGAGGCACTGACGAAGGATGCTGTGTGGTGGAGGGCCTTCTAAGAGATCCATTAAAGCTTCTCCCTCGTCGATGTGTCGGCAGGTCAGGTCTCTGCCCATAGCTGTTCAGTGTGTGGGAGAGTCCTTGCAGGAAGTTCCACAGTCCATCGGGGGGCTGTACGGCATGGACACCCTGAAGACTCCCAATGTGGAATTGTGTGAACATGTGGTGTTTGAGTCTGGAGTGCCCTGTCCTCAAGCTCACAATGCCCACTTGGTCTAGTCTGGGCAGTAGGTAGTACGCATCCTTCTTGTTGAAGTCTGTGTGTTGCTCAAGCGATATGCTCTTTTCTGCTTCTCTTTGATAATACTTTTGGCTTCTTCAAAGGAGACTCCCTGCCCCTGATTTGGGCTGCTGTCCTTCATTTGCCAGCTGGTCGCTTTCTCAGTATCCACTGGATGACAGTATTCTCAGTGGAATTAGCCAGGGCAGAGACAAGGCAGTTTCGAGTTCTTTATTTCGAAAACTCACGTTAAACTCTCATCCCGCCTTTCTGAAAAGCGAAGGCTACACGTGTGCTTGGCTGGGCCTGGACGAAACGAAAGTAAAACATACACACGGGTAATGTGTTTAGACTTCATCCCAGAGAAGACGGGAATTTGTGACTACTTAAGAGGTCGGTTGAAAAACGATCACACACACACACACACAAAACACCACACACACACACACACACCACACCCACACACACACACAAACACCACACACACACATATATCTATAGTGGGCAGCTTCCGATATTAGCCGAGGAACGGGAGTACAAACAAGAACAAGAACAAGAACAACAAGAACAAGAACAACAACAACAACAACAACAAACACCACACAAAAGAAGCTGGCTATCGGTCCGTACAAGAAATACTAAGTGCTTAATGGCGGAGTCAGCGTTAGACGAGGTAACCTTTATGACGGATGTTCTGCCAAAGACGATGGAGCCAGGAGACACCAGGAAGCCTTTGTTGGAGATGTCCCGGCATCTCTCCCGGCTCGTGAGGATCACCTGAAACAGCGTGAAGGATCACCTGAAACAGCTGACGGCGATCACCTGAAACAGCGTGAAGGATCACCTGAAACAGCGTGAAGGATCACCTGAAACGCGTGAAGGATCACCTGAAAACCAGCTTGACGGATCACCTGAAACAGCTTGACGGATCACCTGAAACAGCGTGAAGGATCACCAAACCTGAAGGATCACCTGCAGCGTGAAGGATCATCTGAAACAGCTTGACGGATCACCTGAAACAGCGTGAAGGATCACCCGAAACAGCTTGACGGATCACCTGAAACAACGTTCACCCGAGGATCAAACAGCTGAACGGAGGATCACCTGACGGATCGGACCTGAAACAGCGTGAAGGATCACCTGAACAGCGTGAAGGATCACCTGAAACAGTTTGACGGATCACCTGAAAACAGCGTGAAGGATCACCTGAAAACAGCGTGAGGGATCACCTGAAACGGTGTGAAGGATCACCTGAAACAGCGTGAAGGATCACCTGAAACAGCGTGAAGGATCACCTACACAGCGTGAAGGATCACCTGAAACAGCTTGACGGATCACCTGAAACAGCGTGAAGGATCACCTGAAACAGCGTGAGGATCACCTGAAACAGTTTGACGGATCACCTGAAACAGCGTGAAGGATCACCTGAAACAGCGTGAAGGATCACCTGAAACAGTTTGACGGATCACCTGAAACAGCGTGAAGGATCACCTGAAACGGCGTGAAGGATCACCTGAAACAGCGTGAAGGATCACCTCACCTAAACGGCGTGAAGGATAACCTGAAACGGCGTGAAGGATCACCTTAAACAGCGTGAAGGATCACCTGAAACGGCGTGAAGAATCACCTGAAACGGCGTGAAGGAATCACCTGAACGGCGTGGAGGATCACCTGAAATAGCGTGAAAGATCATCTGAAACCGTGTGATGGATCATCTGAAACAGCGTGAAGGATCACCTGAAACAACTTTGAAGAATCGTCTGAAATATCGAGAAGAATCACCTGAAATATCGAGAAGGATCTCCGGAAAACATCGTAAAGGATCACCTGAAATATCGTAGGGGTACCACAATTTACCTGTGCTCCAGCGGCGAAGATCTCATTGTAGAGGGTACTCGTGTTGACGATGTTGACCAGCACCTGCAGGCCGCTGGTGATGCCGCTGGTGTAGGAAGACGCGCCGCCTGGCGGGACATTTCGCCATTGAAACTGGAAGCAGCGGCGGCGCATGTCGAGGTCGAGACTGCAGGAGCATGTTCGTCGCAGTCTCCTCAAGGCCGTTCCAGAAGCAGGTGATGAAGGTGCTGTTCAGGTCGGCGTTAGGCCTGCCACGTGACGTCTTGGAACGTGCGGTTTCAACAGCTGTAAGACAGGCAACAGAAACACATGACGTCATGAAAAGAGTGGTTCAAACAGCTGTAAGACAGGCAACAGAAACAACATGACGTCATGAAAAGAGTGGTTCAACAGCTGTAGAAACACTCAACCAGAAACACATGGACGTCATGAAAGAGTGGTTCAACAGACTTAGTAGTACAGGCAACAGAACACATGACGTAGTAGAGGAAAGTGTGGTTCCACAGTAGCAGTCCTAGTAGTAGCAGAAACACTCCAAAACCAGGAGAGAGTAGATGAATAGATAGAGATGAGAATGGAGGGGAGTAGTAGAGGGCCGAGTATTGATGAAGTAGTAGTAGTAGTAAGTAGAAGGAGTAGTAGCATATCGCAGCGCTACTTTCATTTTTTTACCGGTCTTTCACAAAGAGAGATTAGTGAGATATAGAGAGAGAGAGAGAGACGAGGAGAGAGAGAGAGAGAGAGAGAGAGAGAGAGAGAGAGAGAGTGTAATGTACTCTCACAAGCGTGCGTGCGTGCGTGTTGCGTGCGTGCGTGCGTGCGTGGATGCAAGCGTGTGTGCTGCGCCCGCGCGTGTGTAACTTATTTTGAGGGCACTTGTGCGTTCCATAAGTGTGTATATTGCGAGCGGTGCCGTGCGTGTTGGTGTAAATGTTTACACTGGGTAAACGAATGT
>JADBJO010014297.1:35000-37500 GCA_016801955.1 Conus betulinus | reverse complement strand
GCTGCTGCTGCTACTACTATTACTACTACAACTACTACGGATAATCAGAGAATTGTGAAATTTGTCTCAGCCATAGAGCAACTTCTACGGTAACTGCAAGTGTCGAATCAGGACAGAGGATAGTAACAGTCTGGTTCGAAGTCTTCACTGGCGTTAGACAAAGGCGCCTTCATCCCCCGTCCTCTTTGCAACTGTCTTTGACTAGATGTTGAAGCTCGCAACCGAAGTCAGAGGAATTCTATGAAAATGAAAAACGAGCCTCTGAGAATGAGACTTTGCTGACGACATGGCTGTTTAGGCCAGAAAAACTCCTGATGCCCAGTTGCTTGTGGGTCACGTCAGTATGACTGCAGGACACACTGACCTGATCATCAGCGTGGCTGGGCCGGAATAGCTCAATGGTAGAGCGCCGGACCCATGATCTTGGTGATCCTGAGGTCGGGGGTTTGAATATTCGCCGGCGGGGCGTTTCGGTAATGAGGGATTTTTCCTTCGAGTTAACATTGGTTCTGACTCCATTTCCCAAATAGTCCTTCGAATGAAACTATAAACCGAGATTCCGTGTGTGAACGCATGAACAACATCATTCACACACGTAAAATCCCATCACCAGCTTTTGAAAGAGAAGGCCAGTTTGGTCGTAGGTATGGATGACACATTACACATAGCATGCGTCCTGCGTGAGAGAAGGAAAGAATGAATGAAGTAAGAAAACTGAGTGAACGATATTGACTGGATGACAGGGGAAACGACTGAATGAAGAGCCGGCAGGCAGCTGTTCAGTCGGCACTATCCAGGCAGGCAACCCGTTGTGTAAACGTGAGTGTGGATTGTCAGCGCCTAGAACCTTGGCATGGCGCTTTATAAATGCTCTGTTATTATTATTATTATTATCATCATTATTATCATCATCATCATCATCATTATTATTATTATTGTTTGTTGTTGTTCAAAGAGATCAAAAAGCTGTTCAGAGGTAACCGTTAGGCGCCAAGTGTTTTTACTGACAAGATGAAGGCTGATGAGGCGAGAAAAATGAGAATCGTGTGCTTGTTTGTGTGTACTCTCCCTCTATTTTTTTTTTTTTCGTCCTTCCATCTGTCCTTTGGTGTTCTCTTTCCTCATCGTCGTTCACTTTCTGTCTTTCGTATATACCTTCTTCATCCCTTTCCAGTCCCCATTCCCCTCCCTCTCCCTTAGATTAAATGGCAGTTAGATTTAGCAAAGACGGTGGAGTGGTCTACCAATTTTCCTTTTTCATAAGGTAGTTAAATTCCTTCATGCGGAATCACCCAAATTCGTGTCGTTTCTCGTCCGTTTGTTCTGTGCAAGAGTACAGAATGAGTGAAAGGTAACCTCTTGTGCGGGCTCTTGTCAGGAGCGTTCGCGGGTGCCAGTGACAACCTTAAGGACGAACGTGACAGTATCCTGTTTTCTATTTCCACGTGGACAGTGTGTGTACTAGGCCTGATTGTAAAGTCATGGAACCAGTGTCCATCCTCACCTCCAGGCCGTTGAGGTTGCAGATGGTGACGGCGGGAAAGGCAGCTGGTCAGTGGGCGTCAGCATGACCACGGTCCGGAACTTGTACTCCATGTATGCGCAGAAGGAGTCGTAGAGCATCATCAGCAACACGCACACCGCCAGCAGACTGAGACAGCACCAGATCACTCTGAAACACCGCGTGAAGGACAGTGGCTTCAACGACAGGTCAGTGCCACCAACTCTTCCAGCCAATCACACGGAAGGTTATAAAATTCGACGAATCACTGAAACCAATACGTATACTATTCATGCATGCAAGAGACAGGATGAACTTGGACGACGAAGGTTAAACAAGCTAATTCCTAATTCAGATTTATGCACTTTAAAATATACTTCATCTTTGATATGAAGGAGAAGAAAATGATTTAAAGAGACGGAGATAAAACCAGACATATTATCAAAATATTATTCAGCCATAATTGTTTGTCCCTGTGTATCAAAACTAGTAACGTTTTCTAATAGCAGGAAGAACCATCATCAGTCCACCTCTCCGTTCACGTTCCAGAGAAAGGCAGATATTCAGGGAAGGGGACCAGGCTTGGATTTCAGCCACTTTGAGCGGCGAGGAGGGGTGGTTGAAGGGAGAGGGCACGACAGGTGGCACTGGTTTGTCTTGTTAGGCTGACAATAGTCTGGCCAACGCTTGAGGCAATATGTCTGGAGATGGGGGTTAAGCCCAGAATAAGGCGTAAATCGCCTGGAAGAAGTCATCACCACACAAAGTCATTACCTTCCTGTGACGTCAGAGGGTGTGCCGGTGCCTCAGAGGTCGCGACATTTCGCTGTGAGCTGTCATGCATTTTAGGACAAGGTGTTACAAGCCGACAGCTCTTCGTGCTGGCTTTATGGAACCTCTTCCGTTTCTGAGACGTCCGCCTTCCACAGTACCCATAAGGTTGACCTTGGACAGGAAGTCATGGCGCAATCACATCTACCTTACACTGTACACAGCAAT
>JADBJO010014297.1:22500-25000 GCA_016801955.1 Conus betulinus | reverse complement strand
GCCTGTTCTGATCTAACATACGCAGGACACCACCTACTAAGCCCCCTACTGACGACAATAATTGCTTAGTCGCAGAGCCGGTGTGAGTGAGCTCTCCCTCCGGAGGGCGCCACCAAGTCCATCCAACGACAGCCCCCATAGACTCGCCGATACCGGTGACTCCGGCGGAACCAACCAAGGCCACAGACGTGGAGAGGACATCGAAACTGAGGTCACCTTGAGAGCAGGGCATGAAGGGCCACATTTTTTTTTATGCTGAGCAATGAGAATGAGGATGATTAAGATGATGCTACCGATTTCCATATCGGTCTGAGACTACATGACAGGGCTGTACTCTACGCTTCCTTTCATAATATATCCCGGCGTCAACCAGGCCGGGGAGATACTGGCACCTGCAGTGTTGGTCAAGAAATTTGAGCAACACTTTCAGAAACGCATCCATGAAGTGGATGAAACTCGACTGTGTGGTCCCAGTCTTCCCTACTAAGTCCGCAGCAAAATCAACTCTGGGTAGGAGCCGGTCGGGGATAGAACATTTTAAAATCTTGTTTACCATCTTGTCCCTAGGCCCACCTAGCCATGGAAATCATGTAGGTTTTTTTTTTTTTCAAATAATTTGTGAGTTGACTTGAGCGCGGTGGAAGCCCTGATGTGGCCCTTTGTAGTCGGCTGGGCTATAAGCAACATTACCTTACCTGCTTGCATGTAATGAATGTAGTGAACACATAACACAATGTAACTGGTTCATCACCTGTAGGATGGTAAGCTGTGGCGGAGGACAGACTGGATAGGCGTTGTATGTGGAAGCTTTATGACAGCGCATGTATCATAGCTGTTTATTTTATTATAAGTGTACGTGAGGTGTCAGCGGTAAACATAAAGTAAAAAACCACGACTGGCCTATGTTAGGCATGAAAATAAAATCCTGGAACTTTTCCCTCCAGTTAGACGAGGGACAAACATGCTTATTATTTTACTTTTTTTTTTTACTGAGAGAGGGGTACAGACACAAGACATATTTCGCGATTCGACGTGTGGTCTTGTAGATAAAGATTTTTGTGGCATTGCGAAGTGACTCCCCCCAAAACAAAGAAACAAACAAACAAAACCTTAAGAGGAAATAAGTACCTTTGAGACTATGAGGACCTAATCAGTATATTGCACTGGGAACGTGTGTAATTACACGAAAGATCGTCAAAGTGTAACATGTAAATATTTCAAAGTTAAGTTGTTCATTAATAAAAGGGTAAACCCTCTTCTGTTTGTCTGTTGTGTGTACACGTTGTGCCAGTCTTTCAGTAGGAGACTGTATTTCACACAGCAGGACTTCATCCACTAATTGATGTGCCTGTGTGAGTACTGCTCAAATATTCTGACCAACGTTGCAGGTTTCTGTATCTCTCGCGCCTATTAACGCCGAAACCGATTATAATAGAAGAAAGCATAGTGTACAATCTAACATTAAAAGATATTTCTATCTGGTTCACACACACACACACACACACACACACGCGCGCGCGCGCGCGCGTGCATGCACACACACACACACACACACACACACACACAAACACACACACATACGCACGCACGCACGCACTGACGCACACGCGCACACGCACGCACACACAGACGCGCGCATACACACACACGCACGCACGCACGCACACACACACAACACACACACACACACACACACACACACACACACACACACACACACACACACACACACACACACACCGTTCTCACTGCTTATTACTGCTTTGTAAATCTCACATTCTGGGATCAATCAGGCCCCGCTATCGCGCGTGAGCTCGGTCCTGATGTATCCGTGTTCCATCTCTTCCCCTGGTGGATTCGTTCGTGTGTGATTGTCCTCAGGATCGACCAGATCATCGGGATGGAGTGGCAGGTAGCGGCGCCTGATGAGCAGCAGGGACATCCACCTACACCTGTGCAGGCTGAGCGACGAAGCAAGCGATTTAGAAATACAATTTGAAACGAAATGTGTGGGAGGCTCTGCAGAAGATATCTTTCGCATGATGGATCAGAACAGGCACTACAGACTACTTCCTACATTATTTAAAGACAAGATCTAACTTTGAACAAGAATTTGCAAAAAAAGGGGTAAAGTCAAGTCAAAAGCTGCATGAAAAATGGCAACTATACGAATCTTTAACAGAAGTGTAATTTTTGGACTTGATGTATATGCCGAGGGACTAGTCTGTCTCTGTGTCACTTAATATGCATGCACGTTTGGATCCCCCTGGTGGCTTTGTCGGTGTCCTATCCTCTCTCTGTCTCTGTCTCTGTCTCTGTCTCTCTCTCTCTCTCTCTCTCTCTCTCTCTCTCTCTCTCTCTCTCTCTCTCTCTCTCTCTCCTGTTGTTTCTGTTTCGTTTGTTTTTGGCTTTTTACTTTTTTTTTTTTTGTGTTTTTTGTATTTAACCAATTTATGCAGCCCCCCCCCCCCCCCCCACCCCCCACACACATAATAAATAT
>JADBJO010014297.1:5000-7500 GCA_016801955.1 Conus betulinus | reverse complement strand
TGGCTCAGGCCAAACACAGTTTTAAGGGCTTAGAGGTGGTTGGGGGGGTGGGGGTGGGGGGCATGTGCGAGTTCCTCTGCTTGTCCACTCTGTGTACGACAGCTGTGGGATGGCGTGTCTGAAGGAGATTGACTTCCTGTTTTCAGAACAACCTTTTGGCCAGTGGATGGGGCAACAGCTCGTGCTCAGTCTTAACATTCCAGAGTCTTGCTGTGCCGTTCTTGACTGCACAACTCTGAAGGCGACAAACAATGAAAATTCCTTTCACAAAATACCGAACAAAGAAAAAAAAAAAAGATGACTGGAAAGAAACTCTGACGCAGGTCTGTGAAATAGTGTTCCATCTGCTGGATAAGCTTCAGTCAATGATATACGCCGACTGGAACGCACTCTTTATACTGACCAACGGTAACGCAGCTTCGTGAAGATGCGTGATCATTCTTTCAGCAGAACCAAACATCTCCAATGTGTTTTTATTAACCACATTTCAGTGAATGCCTGATCTTGATATTGATGGAGAAAAAGTGGAACGGGTAGAGGAATACAAATATCTGGGCACAACGTTAGACAGTAAGCTCACTTTCAATACACACACCAGGTCTGCATACAAAAAATGTCAAACCAGAATGTATTTCCTACGCAAATTGAGGAATCTGCATGTCCAGCCAAAAATTCTTGAAAACATTTTACAGGAGTTTTATTGAGTCTGTCTGGACTTTTTCATGCATTTGCTGGTATGGAAATCTTAATTTGAAAAAAATAGCAAAACTCTTGGATAGTGTTGTGAACATCTGTGGTAAGATTGTTTGTGAGAGACAACAGAGTATGAGTGAGTTGTATGAAAGGCGTGCGGTCAACAAGGCTCGTGTGGTTGTTAGTGACAGTGGGCACACGCTTGCGCGACAGTTTGAGCTCCTTCCATCAGGCAGACGATTTTGTGTCCCCATAGCTAAGCTGATGCGCACAAAAAGAGCTTTGTGTTCAAATCCATTGCACTTTGAAACAAACACAGCATGTAAGAAGAGGTGGTGCATCACCTGTGACATAAGCATGTGCGCGGGTGTGTATGTCTGTGAGCAAGCGGGAAAGTATAGATGCTGGAGTGTGTGTGTGTGTGTGTGTGTGTGTGTGTGTGTGTGTGTGTGTGTGTGTGTGTGTGTGTGTGTGTGTGTGTGATGTGTGCATGTCCTGGAGCAGTGAGGAATAGAAAGGTCTGGAATATGTCTTATCTTAATGATTTTTAATGATAAATCACCTCTCTCTCTCTCTCTCTCTCTCTCTCTCTCTCTCTCTCTCTCTCTCTATCTCTCTCTCTCTCATATGTGCACACATGTATGTATATATAATTATGAGTGGCTGAGTGCATGCTTTATTTGCATTACCAAAAAGGAGAAAGATTGAAATCCCCATTTTGGTGATACACGCATGTTTTTTATTGTTTGAAAGTAATCTTAATCTTCAGTGTCACACTTGTGACTATAAATATGTATGTCTTAACTTTTAGGGCAGCAGTCATGAATGTAATTTCTCTCTTAATGAGAGATAATAAAGTTTTCTGAATCTGAATCTGAATCAGACAAATCAGTCGTACTAATGACCTGTTCAATCAAGGCAGAGAAATGATTCGCTCGAATTATTTCCCACGTTCATGTTTCGGATACTGTTTCGAAAAAAATGCATTTTGTGTCTTCATTTGTATTTTGACTCACCTTCAGTTTCACCTTTGATCTCTTCTCATCATTTCATTTGCCATGTAAACAATCGAACAAAAATAACAATTCATGAGGGACTGAGCCTATTGATATTATTCCAGAAGGCCTGTTTTCGAAAACTTTTTTTTTTTTTGGTTCTTCTTTTCATTTGTAATATTTAAGTCGCCTCAGCAATACTATCAGCGCGTTCCATACAACGAACATTAAGACCGGATAATCCATTTTCCCTGCGGCTGTCCAAACGCCCTGTCGGCATGTTCATAAAAGGCCATTGAAACGTGATTGCAGCAGTTGGTCATCCCCCCTGCTAGGCCCTTGACCAGGCCATAGCAACGAGCACCGATGTCATCGCCACGTGAAAGTGTAATGTCTGTGTTATTGTACAGCACTGATCAGTGAAAGGGGCGGGGGATTGCGGTGACACGACAGGACTCTCACCATGGGAAATCGGATCTGTTGACCCAATGAAACCACCACAAAGAACGACTGTTTGCAGGGACAGATCGATCGATTGGATTAATCGTCAAAAAGCATGGCAAGGACTGCTTTGTAACACATACACGCACGGACGCACACACACACACACACACACACACACACACACACACACACACACACACACACACACACACGCGCGCACGCGCACACACACACACACACACACACACACACACACACGCACGCACGCACGCACACGCGCGCGCGCACACACACACACACACACACACACACACACACACACACACACACACACACACACACACACACACACACACACACACACACAC
>JADBJO010014296.1:26459-48316 GCA_016801955.1 Conus betulinus | reverse complement strand
CTATGGAAGGTGGAAGGAGGGAGAGGGGAACACCGAGTCCAGCCGGTGATGACAGCACAATCAGTAGAACCATGGGGGCGGGAAAGGCGGAGGGTAGAACCCTGGGCTGTGATGGTGAAGAGAGGGGGCTGATCTCCTCCGTGGCTTTTCCCAGAACAGGCGGTGCAGGTGCCTCCCAAGGGTACTGGCCAGCACGCTCGTTCCTCTGGCTGTTGGATGGATCTCATCTGCAGTCAGGTGCCTGTAGTCTGTAGCATGCAGATTGTGGTAGCATACAAAACTGATGTTTTTCTCAGACAAGAGTCTGGATTTTGTTAAAGCATTAAATAATTCCCTCTTTGTGTCAAGGGCTTCATTTCTCACTGGCGCAGCCTGACTCACTACTATTTTTGCTGTCGGAAATGATTCTCTGATCGTTTTAATGCCCTTTTCCATATCGATGATGCTGCATTTTGCTGGTTCTTTTGATTTGACATCTTTTATTCCAGAGTGGAGAACAATGCAGTCCGGTTCTGGAGACAGTTTTTTCTTTGGCGTCTTTAAGAACTGTGCTGCATTGCTCGATGGTATGAGCTTCCTTGTCGCCACCTGCAAACCATAGGATCGTCCCGTCCCAGTCGCTTTCCGTCTACTTTGTTCATTACAGAATCGTGTAAAATAAGAACTCGTGGTAAATCTTTAGACGCCTGGGTCCTTTTGTGATCCCTTCTTTTCGAAGTTGCGTCATGATGTTGAATGACGTCATTCTTGGAACTAATTTTTTTCTTTTTTCCACAGAGCTGGGTTTTTTTCTTTTTCTTTAGGCAACTTTACGCATTCGGCGTAGGTGGGATATTTTACCGATGGTAAACAAATAGTGGCGTCACTGAGGCCGCCGGCATCAGTCTGGCATCCAGAACTCGTGGTGGAAGGTGAGTTCTTTCCTTGATGCCGGCTTGTTGTAGGTTTTCTTCTTGCCGTGCAGATCTTGTCATCTCCGTCAGGTGACTTTCCAGACTGGCTACCGTGGCACTCGGTTTTTTGAATGATTTGTTTTAGATGATTTATTTCATTAAGTGCCTCTTGACAACAACAGCCAGCATGAGAGATGTTGACATTTTCTTTAGGCCCATTTCTTTATCAATCGAGCCGACATACGACGGTTTATCATAAGCTGTCCGATCAACATCTGCATGGCATTTAGTTTGATCTTCTAAGAGCTCGATTGATGGGTTTTTCAATATGGTTGATGTTACGTTCTTTTTACCTACCACTGTGGGTTTCCCATTTGACTTTGCACTCTTCGATCTCGTCATTTTGATGTTTTCTTTTACAAGACGCAAAGAAAATTTTCATGCCAACTGTGTGCAGAACCACATGTTGACGACAAAATGATGGAAGATTTCATGGCCATACACCAAATGACGTCACATGACACTATAAAAGAACAAGATGACACTGCAGTACACAGTGACTATTTACAGAAAAAAAGTCTTCGCATTTCAGCAAGACATAAACACTAAAATTGATAACTTGGAGGAAGCAATCACCTTGATGAAACTACAGATACAAGAAAAACAGGATATGATATGTATAGAAATTGGAAAAATGGCATCAAAAGGAACGACTTAGCAGGAAAAGCGTCATTTGTGTCACCTTCCCCATCACCGAAAGAAGACGTAGAAACTCCTGTGTCAACTTCCATGTTGACCCAGAAATCAACAGATACGCCTCAGTCAGTTCTTTTGCACAAAAAAGACCTCCCAAAATACCAGAAAAAACAAAAAAAAATGCCACATTTCAGCATCCACAAAGCAGTGACTCTATCAAAACGACACCAAATCCTAGACCTACCTTAGAATCAACTGTGTTGCAAAACGAAACTGATCTGAAAGAAAAAGAAAAACCTGCTCGTACCTTATCTTCTGATACAGACATTGACAAAAACACAGACACAAGCAACAGTGACACAGACATGGATTATGATGAATTGCCCAGTCTGCTCATTTTACATGATTCTGTGTTAAAAGGGGTTGAGGCTGAACGACTTGGAAATTCTTATGGCTTGAAGGTAACCATGAAAAAAAAAAACGACCAAAAATCACAGACTGTGCAGCGGAGATAGAAACTTTACACGGCAAACAGCCAGATGCTGTTCTTCTTCACGCTGGAATTAATGAATTGAAAACATTATCACCAAAGGAAGTGAGTGAAAAGATCATTACCTGTGTGAAGACATGTCAATCCACGTTCAGTAAAGAGACCAAACTAATTGTAAGCCATATTGCACCAACAGATGAGGAAGAACTGAACGCAAAGGGGAAAATCGTCAACGCTACTGTGTTTGCCGCTCTCTCTACCAGGAGAAAAAAGTGTATCTTTCATCGAACACAACAATCTACAAAAATCTCCATACCATCTAGCAGACATCATTCATCCCTCAAAAAAGGGTGCCAGTGTTCTGGCAACAAATATCGGGAGGCACGTGCACAGTCTTTTTTTGAAGAAACAAAGACCCCGACCATACAAACGCTTCCCTAGAGACAGAAACTCTCCACAAAAAAACGAGCACAACAGGCAACGGAAGAAACGAAAAGGGGGCAAGACGTCAAAATGACTTCTCCTGGAGACAAAACCCTAACAGAAATAACACCAGAAATTTCCAACACCAGGACAGAAGTCGGCAACAGTTCTTCATACAAAGACCGGACAAATCCTACACGTCACGTCGACAAGCGGAACCCCATCAGCGCTTCCAGCCAGATGCAGACAAGCAGGGACGTTACAACGACTACAACAGACCTTACAACAACCGATACACGGCGAGACGATACAACGAACGGGATAACTACACGGATCTCCAGGCAGACCAGAAACTACTACCACACCTGGACTGACCCGGAATGACTATCAAAACAAGCACTTAAAAACAAACAACGTGACCACTACAAGGACTTCCGAGCAAACCGCAACAGCTACAATACGACTGGAACGAGTACAAAAACAACCGTTATTGGGACTATGGATTCTGGTAACCAGAGCAACTGGAACTAAAACTTCTTGAGACAAACTTTCATCAAAAAAAAAAAAAAAAAAAGAAGTGCGAATACTGTATTTGACATTATGATATGACAGTGTCAGTCTGCATACATAGCACCACAGCAGATGCGCTTCTTTGAATTAAGTGTTTAGAAATTTTCACGTTATTCCTTTTCACTTGAGTTTAAATCACAGTATGAAATTGTGTTTGGGTAATATAATTTAATAACATTGGTTGTTCAATATTAACACATATGGTACAGAAAAAAGTTAAGATAGTTTCGTGGAACATTAAAGGATTTAGGGAGACAATCGATGGTAGTATGATTAACAAACTCTTTGAAGAAGAAATACACAGAATATGTTCTTATTATGACATAGTAATATTACAAGAAACTCATCTTGAACGAGAAGATATTAACGATATCTTTATACCAGGCTTTGCCCCTGGTGTTCATTACTGCAGGAAAAAACGGAACAAGGCTCCCAGTGCATCAGGGGGAATATCAGTTTTTATCAAGAAGGAACTACGAACTCTAATCAAGTTTCACCCAACAAGTAATTCTGACATTGTTTGGTTAATTCTTTCTTCCACAAATGACGAACTTGATACTTTCATTGGTTGTATATATATATACCACCTGAATCGTCGTCTTATGGACGTGATAATACGGTGCGCATTTGGGAAGAGTTGGAAAGACAAACAGAACATTTCTCTACCAAAGGGAATGTTATACTGTGTGGGGATTTTAATGCAAGAACTGGACAATTATAGATTATATTGACACGGATGGTGAAAACAACTTGTATGCATGTCCTAATGACAATCCTTATAATATTATTCACAAACGATGCTCTCGAGACAGCGTTATACAAAAAAATGGACGAAAATTAGTAGATATTTGTTTGGAAAATAATATGTATATTCTTAATGGTCGCTCACTTGGCGATCTTAAAGGAAATTTTACTTGTTTTAACACAAAAGGAAATAGCGTGGTAGATTATTTCATCGTATCACATGACCTAATGAAAGATGATAATTGCATGCAAAGTTTATAAACTCACTGTATATTCTGATCATTGCCCTATAGAACTGTCAATTTTACTTCCTACTGTTGGCAATGATAGACCTAATATGAAAAAAATGCGCATGCTGACAGTGCTCCCTTACGTAAGAACACGTCAAACAGAAATGACACAAAAGTTAATACCATGACGTCATTTATTTGGGATGACGAATCCGCAGTAAAGCTGAGCATTGCTTTAAATAACCCCTATCGTGAAGAGTCGTATAGATGAAATAGAGAAACGCATGGAGAAGACACAAGATCATGATATGGAGACCTCGGTCTTCATTGACAACATGGTTAATGATCTGACCCAAACAATAAAAGACGCAGCATCCCTATCACTCAACAAAGACAAATGCGCAAAAGAAAGAGAAAAAATCCCAAACACAAAAAATGGTTTGATGAAAAATGTTTTCTTCTAAGGAAAGAAGTAAGATCACTTTTAAATGCACTGAACAGACACCCTTTCAATCGATACCTACAGGCAAAGTACTTTTCAACTGTGAAGGCATACAAAAGTATTTTAAGAAAGACAAAAAATATATACAGAGACAAACTTGTTAGAGAACTAAATGAAGCCTTTGAAAAGGATCCAAATCAAGTATGGAGAACACTAAACGAATTAACAAACATGCAAAAGACGAATCAAAAAAAGGAAGGAAATTCATGAAGACAAATGGATATCTCACTTAGAAAAATTAATTAGCAGAATATTGAAATAACAGAACAGAAAAAAAACTGATTGAGCAAAAATTATCTGAAGCAAAAAATGTTATATATAATCCAAACGTTGATGAACCAATTAGTATATCAGAAATCCATAAGACATTTCGAAATTAAAAAAAATAAAAAGCCACGGGAAAGGACGGAATCTCAAATGAAATAATCAAAGCCAGTTTGCCTAACATAATTATACCTCTTAAGAATATATTTAACTGGGTACTAAGATATGGCCAGTATCCCACTTTGTGGAAACATGGCATTTGTGTGCCCATTTACAAAAGCGGCGATCCTACAAATCCTAACAATTATCGTGGAATTACTTTAAATTGCTGCCTGAGTAATGCTTTCTGTCAAATATTAAACAATAGGATAACAAATTACATAGAAAGCAGAGATTTATTTTTTAAAAGAACAGGCAGGATTTCGAAAATCCCTACGAACAACAGACCAGATATTCATTTTAAAAAAGATCATTGACAGTGAAATAAGAAAAAAAAAGAATGGCAGACTATATACTGTTGTTTTGTAGACTTTAGAAAGGCATTTGATAGCATATGGCATGACGCTTTACTTCTGAAACTATACAATATAGGTATCAATGGCTATTGTTATCGGGTTATAAAAGATATGTACACAAACGCGATGGTGGTTTGTGAAAGTCAAATAATGGATTTACAAGATCAGTCCCGGTCAAACAAGGGACTTCTTCAAGGCAGTTCGCTTAGTCCAACGCTGTTTAATATCTTTATAAATGATATATTTCAAACTATATTGATAACAATGATTCTCCTGTTAAACAAGTTGAAAGAAACACGAATATCGTATTTATTATATGCTGACGACACATAGTTATGTTGTCAAAACACAAATTGGGATTACAAACAAAACTTAATCAACTTCATAATTATTGTACAGAATGGGGCATGAAACTAAGTAAAGATAAAACAAAAGTTGTCATATTCACTAAAACTGACTCAAAATTTTCAACCGCATTTACATGTGGAGATGATCCTCTGGAGACAGTAAATGAATACAAGTATTTAGGAATAATTCTTCATAAAAGCGGAGAGTTACATAAAGCACAAGATCATCTAGCAAAACAAGGTAACAAAGCTGTACATTCCTTACTACGTAAAGTAAAGGGAGAACATGTCAATGTATCATCAATAGCAAAACTCTTTGATGCTTTGATTTCACCAGTTATGCTTTATGGCGCAGAAGTTTGGTTTCCATTTACAGAAAAGATAGCACATGTTGAAAAGCAGTCTACAATGTTCGACATTTATCACAAATACCTATTATCCAATAATCCGATCGAGAACGTACACGTAAAATTTTGCAGACATATATTAGGCGTACACAGAAAAGCAATGAAATTGCCAGTACTAGCTGAACTTGGAAGATTTCCTTTGTGTCAAGAAATAATGAGTCAAGTAGTCATGTTTTGGATCCATATAATGGAATCAAAGAAAGACTCGTATATCTAAGAGAAGCGTTCGAAGATCTTGACCCATCATCTTCATGAAATCTCTTTTGTAAGATGATCTTAAGTAATATTGGAATGACACATGTATGGAATAACCAAAGTACACTTAACCCTCAAAGATTGCGTTATGCAATAGAGAGAAAGTTACAAAGTGAATACATACACTTTTGGGAAAAAGAAAAAGAAAGGGCACCAAGGTTAAAATTTTATAATGACATCAGTAATAAATATAGGCTTGAACCGTACCTCATCAAATGCACAAATAAACATTACAGGAAAGAACTTTGTAAATTAAGAATTAGCGCACATGACCTCGCAATAGAAAGAGGTAGATATTCCCATATTAAGCGTGAAGACAGGAAATGTACAACTTGCAATATAATAGAAGACGAGGTACATTTCTTAGACTCTTGTAAACGTTACGATAAAATCAGGAATACGTTTAAAAAACGTATCATAAACAAAATGGATATATACGATGCTACCTCATTGAAAATAAGTACTTTGATGTCTAATGATGACCTTCAGTTGAAATTGCGAAATATGTATATGACTGCTTTACATAATGACTTTGTATGTAAAAAGAACAAATCATTATTTCCTGGACGATGAGTTGTTTGATCATCGCCTTCTTGTGTCCATAAATCCTTTAATGGTGTTTAGTGACAATAAAGAAAGTTTCAAGTACACAGACGTGCGCGCGCGCGCGCGCCCGTGCTCACACACACACACACACACACACACACACACACACACACACACACACACACACACACACAGAGTTACAAGCAAATACACAGACAAACAGGCGTGTGTTATCTTCGGTAGATGTTACTGATTTCCCACATCGGAGAGGAAAGAAAAACATTGATTGACGACATATTTGTTATCAGCTAAGAGACCTTTCTTGTGCGTTTCCCAGCTGCCGACCCAAAGTGTGTGTGTGTGTGTGTGTGTGTGTGTGTGTGTGTGTGTGTGTGTGTGTGTGTGTGTGTGTGTGTCTCTGTGTGTGTGTGTGTGTGTGTGTGTGTGTGTGTGTGTGTGTGTGTGTGTGTGCAGTTGTGCGTGCGTACGTGTTTGCGTGCGTGCATGCGTGCGTATGTGTGTGTGTGTGTGTGTGTGTGTGTGTGTGTGTGTGTGTGTGTGTGTGTGTGTGTGGTATAAGTGTGTGTGTGTGTGTGTGTGTGTGTGTGTGTGTGTGTGTAAAAGGAGTGAAAAAGTGAATACTACCAGTTTCTCAACGTTGACATTGTGGATAGAATTTCAGATGGTACTCCGACTTTCGATAAAGGTGACCAGGTATATTTTACTTTAATGATGCAACCTGCAGATAATCCATTTTAGCTGCAGAATACAATGGAAGAGAAAAGAGAATGGTGGACAGGAAGATTTTAATATAAACTAAAGCAACATTTGATTGCAGATGAGATACCTGTATCAGATGAAATGATGGAACTATCATTGTAGATTCTGAAGGTCTTTTGAGTATAGATAATCACATTGTGAGCAAGTGTGTAGTAACGAGGATAAAGCTGATATTATGTAGATCGAACGATCGATTCCGCTGTAGATAAATAAATAGATACACAGTTACACGAATACACAATAAATAGAGATATGTATACATAGACATCATCAGAACAATCTGTAACAAGTACTCATCAAAACGTTTTTGTACAGAGACAATTCTTATCTCAATTTTAATAACGCAGGATAGTAGTGTGTGTTACTCCGCCTTACGCCTTGCAAAGAACGGGTTGTTTTTGGTTTTGGAGAAAACTTTCTTACAAAAGGGAAACAAAGTTAAAATCAGCCAGAGCAAGCAGAACAGGGTGATTTGAATGGAAACTTTGGCATATCACACTTGAAAAAAAAAATGCGTGTGCAGTACAAATGAGTCAGTTAAAAGAATCAAAACACTGCTAAAACCCCGGAAGCGAAGGATTTATTTGTAATTTTCATAGGTTTTCCGTTTTTTAATTTCCTTGGTTTGATCGTTGAACTTTGGCTTTTCATCAGGAACAATATCGTTTATGCGGTAATATCTCTAGTTCCAAAGGAAAATAACGAAAACAGTGATGACAACCCTTCCTCCTATCTAATGTTGTGGGTACACATTTTTTTCCTAGTGGATTGACAATATAGCTAAACTTAATGTTATAGATTTAATTTAAAAGGATCAGCTTTTCCTCAAAGCAAGTGACATTTGTAAAAAAAACAATTGTTAGTAACACATAGGTTTTTTGCAGACCAAGAAAATAACCAGGTTTAATCCTTAACGTGTATTTTGAAAACAGATTCAATGTAAGTCACAGGCTCTTATCTGTCCTGCATTTTCTACTTTGGGCTTGATATAGAATGCTGGATTACTTATTGATGTGATGCACATGCTTGAATGAAACATTTCACATCTTCATTTAAGGCTTGCAGAGGCGCGTGCGAGGAGTATTTATTCTGGCGTCAAATTCCCTCACGATGGCGCCTGAAACCATTAAATGATTAGACTCGTAGCAGGCGTCCGTACAGCGACATATGGGCTCAAATATCTGGAACGCATTCAGGACACAATTTGACATTTATTGATAAGTGTAACAGTGTTGTATTTTGTTCAGTCACTTCGTTGAGTCGGTGCATTTTTCATTAGAATTCATTTTCTTGCACATTCAGGGGAACATCGTCTTTCAAACCATGTGAAAAAGCCTTGATGATGGTTTTTGAGTGCATTTTATGTTGGACTTTGTGATATCAACAGTATGATGTACTGCAATTTTAGTGTTTTGTCTTTAACGACGATGGCTATTCATTGACATCCGTATTTCTTTCGTGTAGTCCAGTCTCTATTGAACAGAAATTAATCATTGAGAGTAGCACACATACAGACACAGACACAGAGAGACACAGACACAGGTACACACACACACACACACACACACACACTCACACACACACACACACACACACACACACACACACACACACACACACACACACACACACACGCACACACACACACAAACCACACCACACCATACCACACCATGCCACACCACATCAGAGAGAGAGAGAGAGTGAGAGAGAGAGAGAGAGACAGACAGACAGACAGACAGACAGACAGACAGACAGACAGATACAGACAGACAGACAGAGATGCGGATACGGATACAGACACAGACGCAGAGAGACACAGACACAGGTACACACACACACACACACACACACACACACACACACACACACACACACACACACACACACTGACTGACTGAAACCATTTACTGTCAGATTAACATAGTGTTGTACTGACACACACACACACACACACACACACACACACACACACACACACACACACACACCACCACCACACCCACCACACCCACACCAGAGAGAGAGAGAGAGAGAGAGAGAGAGAGAGAGAGAGAGAGAGAGAGAGAGAGAGAGAGAGAGAGAGACAAACAGACAGACAAACAGAGATGCGGATACGGATACGGATGAGAAAAAATTCATCATGTTTAGGCCATTTCCCCTTGTGAAGCGGTGCATCGACACAAACATTTGTCCAACCGGGCATTTAGAATCTATGACACCCTTTATAACACACTTTGCAATAATTTGAAGAAATGAGAATAGAGCGCAGTTTAAAAGCCTCAAAAAGATAGACTGGCGCATTTCTGACCGTTTTTTTCATGGAGACATGCCATAAACAACGCTTGGTACCAAATATTATTTCAACTGTATGTTTTTTTGCTCTTACGTCGCCAGAATAGGACAGAATGAAACAAAATATAGCTACGTTTCTTTCTCGTCTCGTTCTGTTTTAAAGCATGCGTGTCTAAACTGGAAAGAAGAATATCATTTCAAAAGATCCGTTAATAATTACCGAAATACCCAGTTTGATCCCCCAAATCAAGATCATGAAATCACAGAATGGATTCAAAGTGTTAACAGTCGTTTTCCCCAGGTCCGGGATGGTCGTCCTATGTCAGTGACCAGAGAAAATGCACAACAGCTGCATTCACAGGTCACTCATAATGGAGAATGCCCTCATTCCTCCTCTACCCATCATTTCCCCGTCACTTCCCAAACAACGCTTGCAGCATGCAATGCCATTCCCCCATCATCAAGTCCCTAATCGCACACTTCCCTCGCCGGTCAATGTTGACGAGGACATAAGTTCCCGTCAACAAAATCCTCCTTACCAGTTCCATTCTGAACATGTCGGTCAGAGGCCTGTATCTGGACGACCTGCTCCACCCCGTCAGTTCCCTTATCCCCAGGATTTCCGACAGAAGTCTTTTCTCCATCATCATGCCCCTCCCCTCCATCTCCTTTGTTCTGGGGACATAAAGGATGATTCCGTCTCTCTCCAGGGAGCCCCGTTCCCACCCATTCCTCTATCCGGAAGCCATCAGAGAGCTGTCCTCTCCCCACCACCATGGCCCAGCCCCTCAAGTCTCTCACCCTAGAGACCTAAGACAAAAGTCCTCCCCCCAGCAACCGGCCTTTCCATACCTGTTCCTCTCCCTGTTAGTGTTAATGAGAGAGCCATGCAGTATCCTCAGATTCCAATGGTCTCCTATTCCGGTGTAAACAAACAGGAAATTAACGACATGCATCATAACAGGCAAAGGAGTTCTCCTCTGTTTCCCAGTCCCAAAAATTTTTTCCCCAATGTTGAGAATGTTGCCAGCAAAATTGTACAACAATCCTGAAGTACTCCAATATCCATGTGCCGACCCCCCCCCCCCCCCCCCCCCCCCCCCCCCCCCCGCCCAAAACTCTAGCATCAAAGGGGATCTGCTTAATCCCTTTGCTGTGCAGCTAGTAAACAATATGGCATCTCAAATTCTAGCACACAGCAAACTTTTAAAACCTAGTACCTCGTGTTTTCTTGTGTGGGGACAAGAACGTATGTATTTCAATGCCATTTGTTCATGTAACAGTAATGGGTTTGAATGTAATATATACTATGGTATATTCATTGTGCTGATCGCGAAAAACAAAATCATCCTTTCCATTCCATTTTCCCCAGCCCTCATTCCCTTCTTCTGCCTTCTCCCTACCATCCCCTTACTCCCCAGTATTCTTATCATAGTTGCTGCTAGTGGGTGGGTGGGTTGGTGGGTGGGTGGATGAATATTCATCAACAGAATCTGTAGAGGTAGTGCTGCAAGCTGTTCCTGAACTGTTTTCGAAGAAACTGATCTTTCAATTGCCGGCTGTTTTTTTTGACTCGTCGATAAATCACTGTACATAATAGTTAAAGTGTTAATTTCAGTGTTTTGGAGCTAGTGTGAACTTTCTATAATTCAATCAGTTGTCTCTTTACTAAAACTATTTCTATATTTCTTTGAATTTTGTACCTCTCGATAAGTTTGTGCGTGGTTGTTCCTAGTCGTGCTTATTAATCTCTTATTCATTTGTTCTCGTTCATTAGTTCTCATTTTGTGTCTACATTGAGTACCTGGCCTTGTAAAGAAGGACTCCGGATTGGCTATCTAAATATTAACCGTGTATTAAGCAAGCTAACTGATATATAAGCGATCTTAGAAAATTCCGGGACCCCTTGCATCTGTTTTGTTTTTCAGAATTACGATTAACAGACTGTACATTAGATTCTGATATAGCTATGCCTGGGTATAAAGTTATTCGCCTAGATCCAAAAGCTAAAATGGACACAAGTTTTATAGTTTACTATAATCAGTCGATAACTATAAAACAGAAAGGGAATCTGGAACAGTTTGGTGTCGAATCAATATGGCTAGAAATAAAAATAAAACGTATCAGTCCCATACTTTTCGGATTCATATATCGAAATCCGGCTGAAAGAACAAATTGGTTGATAACTTTAGTGGAATGATGGATGCCGCTCTAATTGACGAGGAAGAAATGTTTGTGTTCGGTGACTTCAATATTGACTTTGTTAAAGCCTCAAAAACAATGGACCGAAATGTATACCTCATTAAATTTACATCAGATAGTGGATCGACCATCACAAATTACAACTAATTCCAGTACTGTCACTGACCACATTTATGTCACATCTAAACATAACATTGTGGAAATCTCTTCTCCAGCGACTGGGTGCAGTGATCACTCCCCAGTTTGTATTAATTGGGGTGAAAGGGGGATACAAATTCCAAAACCAGGTCATAAATCTATCCTATATAGGTGTTTTAAAAGATTTAACGAAAATTATTTTTTATCTGACCTGTTATATTCTTCTCTGTCCCAAATATACCATTATACCGATCCTGAAAAAGCAACAAATGTTTGGATTAATGTATTTTCCAATATCTAAAATAAACATGTACCCATCAGAACTAAACGAGTAAAATACCATCTTAAACCGCCGTGGATATAAAAGGAAATAGATAAAAGAAATACACATCAGAGAACTTTTAAAAGAAAAAAAAATGACGCTGGTTTTGCAAAGCAGAGAAATTTTGTGGCGTCAATGAAGCGAAAAGCAAAGTACAAATATTTTCAAGAGATGGTATCCAATAAAAAAAAAGACTCAAGAACTATTTGGAATGCAATCAAGAAATTGACAAACAAAGGGTATTCACAAACACAACTTAACAATAAAGATATTACCCCTGGCGCAGTTTAACAGCTATGTTGTTAACATTGCTGAAAACTTAATAAATAATGATGAATCGGAAGAACATGATCTAGAACTAGTAATTGAATATTGTAAGTCAAAGAATATTATATCTTATGCGTCAATTCCTTACATAACAATACCCGAAGTATTTGCATACTTAATGTCACAGAAACAATCGAAAACCAAAGATATTTACGACTTGGATCCCAATATAATCAAGTTGTCTGAACCAGTCATAACAGACTCTCTTACTTACATATATAACCTATGTATAGAGAAAACTGTTTTCCAGATGTGTTTCAAACAAGCAAAAGTTGTCCTGCTGTACAAAACTGGAGATCCGTCCAACCCTTGTAACTACAGACCTGTATCTGTTCTGTCAATTCTTTCAAAAACCGCTCGGAAAAAACATATCCCAAAATATTTATTTACCCATATGTAAACAAATATAATAATTTGATTCATCCTAAGCAGTCAGGTTTTAGGGAAAACCCAATCCTGCCACACTGAGCTTACACAAATGATTGACAAATGGCTCTTGAACATTAATAACAATGAACTTACAGGAGTTGTCTTCATTGATCTAGCTAAAGCTTTTGATGTTATAAACCACACTCTTCTAAAAAAAAAGCTCGCTTCATACAGACTCTCTGAAAATACACTTCAGTTGATGTCCTCATTTCTTTCTGATCGAAAAGAGGTAGTATATGTTAATTCCTCCAAATCAGATTTGCAGCCAGTAAAATATAGTGTTCCAAGGATCCGTTCTTGGCCCTTTACTCTTTTCGATTTTCATAAATGATTTACTGCTACGTATTCGATGTGACTGCGAATTATTTGCTGATGACAACTCTATGCAGTCTTACCACCACCCTCGCTTGCAGGTTGTGACGTCCGATCTACAAAATAGTTTAAACAGTGCCGTCAAATGGACGGAAATCAATCACATGTCTCTTAATGAAAAAAAAAAAAAAAAACAACCCTAAATGCATGGTCATTACTAGCAGATCAAAACGTCAAAATATGCCTGCTGATTTATTTTCAATATTTGTTTCTAGTGAAAAAATCGATGAAGTAAAAACACATAAAGTTTTGGGTGTTGTCATTGATAACAACTTACCATGGTCCAATAACGTTGCTAACCTATGCAAAAGAATATCCCAAAAAATTTCCAGTTGTCAAAAATAAAGCATTTTCTGAATATGCATGCCTTTCATGCCCATGTACAATCAATTATAGACTATGCTTCTACTTTATGGGATTCAGCCAGCGCAAACATTCTGAAACCTTTAGCAAGATTGCATAGGCGCGCAATAAAATTAGTTCTCTTAAAATCTAGTTCATTAGCTCTAAACGATTATAAATCTTTGGATATCCTTCCCCTAAGGCAAAAACTCGAATACAATAAGGCTATATTTATGCATAAGGTGGTAAATGGGGTTGCACCTCCCTCCATTGTAAACAGTTTCCGGACGAATGACAATAGACACGCCCTCAAGTTGATAATGCCTCTGCCCAGACTTCACCCTTACAAATCAAGCCTCGTATACAGTGGTTGTACGTATTGGAACAATTTGCCTCCATTTCTGAAAGTAATCTCAAGTTTTGATATTTTCAAAGAGCGCTTAAAAGAATATCTACTCAGTAAGTTAAAACACACACACACACACCGAGCACCATTCCAGCAACTTACAGAGCAGCTAGGTGTTGCAATGACTGCAAGAAATATTGAATTATAAACAAAGCTTGCTCTTATGTCTCAGATTATAGAAATAGGGGGGTGATAAGCCTTCATATCTGCAGTGGTATGATTCTGCCTAACTGACAGTATGTGTTGAGTGGGTGAATGGGGAATAAATAAATGCTTCTCAAAATGAACCTTCAGCAAGCTTCTAGTCTCCAAAGCGGGAGACCATCTCCAATGGGGAAAAAGCTCACTAACATATAACTCCTGGTCAGATACCGGTATTTCGAAACCTGATTGTTTCTCCTCAGTGACCGCGGAAAGTGGTAAATTTGACTCCTCTGCCTTTTCAGTTTTAAGAAGAATGCTATACCAGAAAAAGGCTGGGTGTGCATATATATAGTATGTTTGTTGAGTTTTCAAAAAAAACTAACTAAAGGTGCCATCTAAGAAGCAAAAGAAAATCATGAAAGAACAAAACAAGCTACATTTTCTTGTGAAAAGTAGAAAATATAAAAAGATAACCTCTTAAGACACAAGTGCTGAGGGCCAATTCTTGGAATGAATCCGCAAGGGACTAATTACAATGAAACAATAAATTCCAAGGATAAGTACCGAGCACCATTCCAGCAACTTACAGAGCAGCTAGGTGTTGCAATGACTGCAAGAAATATTGAATTATAAACAAAGCTTGCTCTTATGTCTCAGATTATAGAAATAGGGGGGTGATAAGCCTTCATATCTGCAGTGGTAGATGATTCTGCCTAACTGACAGTATGTGCTTGAGTGGGTGAATGGGGAATAAATGAATGCCTCTCAAAATGAACCTTCAGCAAGCTTTTAGTCTCCAAAGCGGGAGACCATCTCCATGGGGAGAAAGCTCAATAACATATAACTCCTGGTCAGATACCGGTATTTCAAAACCTGATTGTTTCTCCTCAGTGACCACGGAAAGTGGTAATTTGACTCCTGTGCTTTTTCGGTTTTAAGAAGAATGCTATACCAGCTCACTAACATATAACTCCTGGTCCGTGGTCAAAATGTGTTCCACTCGCTCCAGACAAAACTACTGGGCCGATCTTTCTGTAAATTTGTATGTATGGTCATTAATGGTCACGGATGATGCCCGATGTTTTAATATACTCCGTTATAGCCGTTACTAATGGCTGTAACGGCCTGTACCAGTGTTTCTTCTTTATATGGAATATCTCAGAAAGTACGTGGCCGATCTTTCTGAAAATTTGTAGGTATGTTCATTATGGGTCACGAATAATGAGCAATGTTTTAGTTTACCGTTATAGTCGTTACTGATGGCTGTAACGGCCTGCGACTGTTTTTCTTCTTTCTGGCATATCTTTGTGAAAATTAGCAGGTACGTTCATTATGGGTCACGGATGATGCCTGATGTTATTAGTTTACCCCATTATAGCCGTTACTAACGGCTGTAACGGCCTGTAACGGGTTTTCTTCTTTATGGAATATCTCAGAAAGTGCTTGGCCGATTTTTCTGAAAATTTGTAGGTACGTTCACTATGAGTCATGAATAATGAGCAATGTTTTAGTTAACCGTTATGGCCGTTACTAACGGATGTAACCGCCTGTGATGGATTTTTCTGTTTAAGGAATATCTCAGAAAGTACTTGGCCGATCTTGTGAAAAGTAGCAGGTATGTTCATTATGGGTCACGGATCATGCCCGACGTTTGATTTACCGTTATGGCCGTTACTAACGGCTATAACGACCCATAACGGTTTTTTATGGATTATGTCAGAAAGTAAGAGGCCGATCTTTCTGAAAATTATAGGTTTGTTTATTATGGGTCACAGAGATGCCCGATGTTAAAGTTTACCATTATAGCCGTTACTAACGGCCCATAATGGTTTTCTTCTTTTATATGGAAATCTCAGAAAGTTCTTGGACGATCTTTCTGAAAAATTGTAAGTATGTTCATTATAGGTCACAGATGATGGCCGATGTTTACCAGAATAGCCACTACTAACGGTTACACCAGCCCAATACGGTTTTACTCTTTATGGAATATATCACGCGTATTCAGGATAAACTGGGAGTACGTTTATATGCTTTGCATCTTGTTTTTTTTTGTTGTTTATTTGTTTGTTTTTGTCGTTTGTTCATTTTTCATTTCGCGATTTTTTTTTTTGGTTTCCCTCTTGGGCGAGGGCTGGATGTAAAAAGCATGAACATGCTTATCTATTACCCTCGATAATAAAAGAATTTGTCTTGTCTTGTCTTTCTCTTTGACAAAGTAGACAAAGTAAGTCACGTTCGCTGTATTCCTGTGATGATTACGAAGTACTGCGATTTCAGAAATGCCAAGCCTAAATCTTATCAATACATATCTTAAATGTCTAACTAAATGGAGTAATAAACATGTCTTAACATCAGGGACAGTACAGAAGGTGGAGAGAGAGAGAGAGAGAGAGAGAGAGAGAGAGAGAGAGAGAGAGAGAGAGTATGCAGGAACAGAAACTTACCGGAAAGATACTGAGCAAGAATGTTATCTAGTTTTCAGTATATCCCAATAACGTCATTGACAGTAACACTATCTTCATGCTTGCGGCACAGACAGTGAATGAGCGAGTACTACGACACTGAGAGTGTCACAATCATTGAGCAGTATGACTGGCAGCTCCCTAGCAGCAACCAGCTGGTCCAGTGACAGTCCAGACATGTTGCACGTGCCTGTGACTCCAGCCTCACCTCACAGCAGGCCGACGGTGCCACCTGTCCCTGAGGCTGCAGCTGTCCAGCAGTGTCTGGTGCTGCAACAGAAGATGGACAGAGAGGCAGGTTCTTGAGCAGACATCTGTGTGTCCTGCTTGTTTCAGAGTGAGGTGATTGCTGCTGGAGACTGAAACAAATCTTAAAAGGAATCTAAAGTAAATCCGCCAGTTAACATGGACAAACAGATCACAAAACAAAACACGACGCTTTTTGACCTCTTAGGTCTTCTTCAGGCAAGATAAACAACATTCAGGACAATGAAAACGCTTTCTTGTTTTCATTCAATGCCCGCCTTGCCGAATTTGAGAGGATAAATAATTGTTGGTTTATCATTTTCGTTGTCCCAGAATGGTGTTTATCTTGCCCCGAAGAACCCAAGAGGTAGAAACGCGTCGTGTTTTGTCTTGTAACTCGTTTGTCCATGTTAATGGGTGGATTTACTTTAAATTCCTTTTGAACTTTTCATCCTGCATTTTCTGTCCAAATTGTGTTGCTCAATTCAAATATTTGTTTCAGTATTTTCTTCAACAATTTTCTCTACGCTTCTTTTCTTAGTTTATTTATTGCTGCCACGAGCAAACGAGACTAAAGATTGGGAGAAACTGGGTGCAAAAATCGTCCAAAGACTCGATGCAATGATAGGGAAAAGCACCCTGGAACACAAACTAGCCACATATATGGGGACATTGTGTATGCCACATGTAGAGACGCCTATGGAACCAAACTACCTAAAGAGAAAACAAAGAAATCCAGACGCCAAGAAGAGATGGACAAGATCAGGGTCCAAACGAAAAACCTCAAGAAGCTAATGAAGTCCGCACTGCCATCTGAAAAGCAAGGCTTGGAAAAACTCTGGGAAGACCTGAAAGCAAAACACAGCGCCCTCAGCAAAGCGGAATCTGCGAAGAGGAAGAGAGCAAAAAGAAGACACAAGAGCGCTTCTTCAGAGACCCCTTCCAGTTTGCCAGAACTCTGAGCAGCCAAAATCTGGGACCCTAAGTGTGGACAAAGAAGTTCTTGAGCAGCATCTGAGAAAAACATACTCTGACTCACAGAGTAAAGCACCACTCGACATTTAAGGTTTGGTGGGGCCAACCAACCCTGAGGAACAGTTCAATGACAAGCCTCCAACGTTGGCGGAGATCAAGAAGGTGGTCGACAAAGCCAGAGCCAAATCATCACCAGGGCCAAACGGAATACCTTACCAGCTGTACAAGAAATGTCCCAAGGTGGTGGAGTGGCTCCACAGACTGTTGCGATCAGCTTGGAGAAAGCAGAAGATCAGCGGCCTGTGGATGACGGCAGATGGTGTGTACATCCCCAAAGAGCAAAACTCAAGTGACATCAGCCAGTTCAGGCCAATATCACTACTGAACGTCGAAGGAAAATCTTCTTCTCGGTCATGGCAGCAAGGCTGACCAAGTACCTCATGGAAAACAAGTACTTGGATGTGTCAGTCCAGAAAGGTGGCATCCCAGGCATGGTTGGCTGTGTAGAACACGCCACAATGATCTGGGACGCAATCCAAAGAGCAAAAACAAAAAGAAGAGACCTGGACGTAGTGTGGCTTGATCTCGCAAACGCATATGGATCTATACCCCATGAGATGATACAGTTGGCTCTTGAGATGCACCATATGCCAAAGAACATCCGCGCGACATGCTCAAGAAGTACTTCAATGGCTTCTCAATGCGCTTCTCTACCAAGGAGTACACAACAGATTGGATCAACTTGGAAGTGGGCATTGCAATGGGCTGTACAATTTCCCCTATACTGTTCGTGTTGGCAATGGAAGTCATCTTGAAAGCAGAACAAGCAACGCAAGACAAACAGACCTTGGTGATGGATATAAGATGCCCCCTCTCAAGGCCTTCATGGATGACACTACAGTGTTTTCATCCAAAGAAGACGAGACACGACATGTGCTGGAGAGGCTGGATGATATAGCTGCCTCATCCAGAATGAAGTTCAAGCCAAAGAAATCATGGAGTCTCTCACTGAGGAAAGGAAAAATGGCCAAATCTGTGGTCTTCAGCGTTGCCAACCAGGCCATTCCAACAGTTACAGAAGAGCCAGTCAAGAGCCTTGGAAGATGGTATGATGATACGCTGAAAGACACACAAAGAGCAAAAGAAACCAAACAGATGTCGGAAGAAGGCTTGGAGACCATTGACCAGTGTGGGCTCCCTGGCAAACACAAGGTCTGGTGTCTGCAGTTCATGCTGATACCAAAGCTCCTATGGCCTCTGATGATATACGACATCTGCACCAGCATAGTGGAGGCAACGGCATCCAAAATCAACAAGTTCACAAGGAAATGGCGTGGTGTCCCACCCTGTCTGACTGACATAGCGCTGTACTGTCGCCAAACAAAGCTGAAACTACCACTGAAATCCATCCTGGAGGAATACAAAGAAGGGAAGATCAGACTTCAAAGCATGCTGGAGGACTCGGGAGACAAGGTGGTAGAAGCAATCAAGCCACAGCTGAAGACAGACAGAAAATGGAAAGTTCAAGAGGCGATGGATTCTGCAAAAGAAAGTCTCAAGATCAGAGAATTAACAGGACACACACAGACCCAACAGACAAGGACTGGGGATGACCAAAATTGAATGGTGGTCAAAGGCCAAAGGAAAAGCCAAAAGAGACATGATGATTTAGGAGATGAGAAAAGAAGAAGACCAAAAAAGACTCAAAAAGCAGTCCAGAAGAGCCGACAAGGGCAATGGACAACGTGGGAGAATGCACTCCAAAGAAGTCTCACTTGGAATGACATTTGGCACATGGCCCCTCTCAGGATCAGCTTCATTCTCAGATCTGCATATGATCTTCTGCCCTCAAATACACACCTGGTGAAATGGGGGGGGGGGGGGGGGGGGGGGGGGGGGGGGGGGGGGGGGGGGGGGGGGGGGGGGGGGGGGGGGGGGGGGGGGGGGGGGGGGGGGGGGGGGGGGGGGGGGGGGGGGGGGGGGAAGACGATCCTTCATGCCCCCTCTGCCATGAAAAACAAACAGTGGAGCATGTCCTTAGCTCATGTAAAAGTAGCCCTGGCTCAAGGAAGGTACACATGGAGGCACAACCAAGTGCTCAAAGAGATTGTACAAGTAGTCTGAGCTAGTACCAACACCACAAAAGGGAAAATCAGGACTCCAAAAGCACCCGCAACATTCTTCACGGCAGGAGGCAGCGAATCATTGCCAAGAACAACAGTGCCACTCGGAACATGCAGGCAGAGTCTGCTGGACGAGGACAGATGACTGGGTGTGCACTGCAGACCTCCCAGAATGGAAGAGTCACCCAGAGTTCATCAGCAAGAGTGGCATGAGACCAGACATAGTAGTCCACTCTCAGTCAACCAAGCAGCTGATCATGATCGAGCTCACGGTGCCATATGAGAACAGAATGGAGGCAGCTCAAATCTACAAGACTGAAAAGTATGCTGATCTGGCAAACAGCCTGAGGAGAGAAGGCTATCAGGTCAAAGTCCTCACTGCAGAAATTGGAGCTAGAGGGCTTGTTGGAACGTCTGCATACAGCCTCATGAAACAGCTCTCAGTTGCAGGGAGGGAAAAAACAGAGCCCTGAAAGCAATGGCAGAAGCAGCAGAGAGGTGTTCAAGCTGGATCTGGTCAAGGAGGAACAAAAGCGAACTTCATAAGGCTTAACCTTTCCTACAAATATCAGGAGTCCCAGTGGCTCAGTGGTTAGTGCGCGAGTCATTAAGTGGAAAATGAGCATGTCCAGAGGGGCATAGGTTCGAATCCCAGCCATGGCTCGTCCCGAGATGGGGAAAAAAAAGGGGGCAGCAGAGGGACATCCGGAGTCATGAACCGGTGTGGCCCGACCCCCCTAGGGTGTCAGGAGTTAAGGACCGAAACACTTGCTTGAAGGGGGCTTCTCTTCTGAGGACTCTCTGCTGCCACGCTCTCCACGAGTTTGTTATTGTTATGTTGTTGTTTGGTGGTGGTGGTGGTGGTGGTGGTGGTGCTTTTTTTCTTTTTCCCCTGAAATGTTTTTTAAGGAGTTACATATTGTATTAGGTGTATTTGTTGTTCCTGTTCTTAGCTTAACTAATTCTTTAGCACAAAATGACGTGTGATATTGCGAACAGAACCTTCCTGTAAGTGCATTCTAAAATGATAGCAACAAATAATTATTCAGAGTGAACTTTGCAGGGTAATACAAGGCCACAAAACGTTGGGATCAAACACTGTCCCAATATATCAGCAACCAAGCTGAACTTTTTTAAAAATAATTATTTCATACAAAAGGTAATCCTACCTGGAGAGAGAAATTGTCGGATGAAGAAATACCTATATTAAAGAGAGTGAAGGGGGAAGGGGGGGGGGGGGTGTCACGGATGAAATGAGGCGGGCTGAACATGTGAAGCATAAAAGCGGTCCTATTTACGCCTTTTCTCTTCAGCAATGCAGTGTACTGTAATGTAATGTAAAAAGGATATTTATAGAGCGCTTTACCTGGCAAGAGCTCAAAAAAGCATATTACAGAAACACATGATAAAAT
>JADBJO010014296.1:0-17500 GCA_016801955.1 Conus betulinus | reverse complement strand
GATCTTTTTATCCGAATCCGCATTGTGGATCAGCAACAAAAAACAAAAAAATAAAATAATTATAGTGGTTTCGACCTGGACCACATTTCATCTTTTCACCAACTGTCGTTAAAATCGATTCAGAAACGTTTTGAGCGATTTTGTTGATGGGCTGAAAAAAGAAGAAAAGCAAACCGACGGATGCAGATGAATGTGAAACCTCCTTGACGGAAATAATGGAACAGAGGAGGGTTCACTGTTTCGTATTCACGTTAAAACACTAATCATGAACACTTATTGAACACTTAGTGTTTGTTTGTTATAATGGAAAAAGAGCATTGGCAAAATATGTTGAAAGGAAAATGTTTGAGAGTGCAAGGGAATTTGATTTTGCCCGTGCCTGCTGTTGATTTCTTTCCCATTTTCGGAGACAATTTTCTGGTCCGAAAAAGCCAAGAGGGAAAATCTAAAAACACATCACATGGACCTGATTTCTGCAGAAGTGTATATATTTTATGTTGATAACATCATTCCAAAATGGCCAGGGTTTCATTTCACCTGTTCCACATATATAAATGGAGTTTAAGTTTAACAAACAGGAGAACTGCAATTGAATGTATTGATCTGTTTGCATGTTTTTCATCGTAATCAGCTTGGGACCAGTCCCACATCTGAATAGAGATTTCAGGCAATCGGTAAAAACTTCTGTTTAAAGAGGGTGTTCATAATAAACCTGTCTGAAAACCGCTGTCGGCACAAATACTCAAATCTACCCGAATAAAGTGTCTTTCCCACCAAAACAAACAACAAACAACAAATTGCAAAAGCATAGGGAAAACGTACTCCCAGTTTATCTTGAATAACGCGTGAGAATATTCCATAAAGAGGAAAAACCTTTTTGGGCAGGTTTAAAAGCCGTTAGTAACGGCTATTCTGGTAAACATCGGGGCATCAGTCCGGGACCCATAATGAACATCCTACAGAATTCTCAGAAAGATCGCCAAGTACTTTCTGAATATTCCATAAAGAAAGAAAAATCCTTATGAGAGCCGTTATAGCCGTTAGGAGGCGGCGGCTATAACGGTAAACTAAAACATCGGCATCATCCGTAAACTATAATGAACATACGTACAAATTTTTAGAAAGATCGGCTCAGTAGTTTTGTCTTGGAGCGAGAAGGAAGACAATTTTGACCATGGGACACACACACACACACACACACACACAAACACACACACCAACACACATACACACAAGCATTTCTCGTTCCCATTCTAAAGTACTCCCTTGTTGGATAGATTGGGAGTACGGTTAAGTAAAAAAAAGGGAATCAGTTCAAGCTTGTTATTTCAGGAATGGAGAGTTCTGTTTTGGTGACATGTCAAGGTGGTGTCAGTGAGGTGTCGGGCGGGTCCTCATTTCTTCTTTATTGGATAGACAACACTCGCTAAGGTTCAAGTGCTGATGAGGGGGGCTTGCGTGTGTCTGCAAGTGTCATGGATGAACCGAAAGATGGCTCTGGGCTTAAGCTTTTGGTTCATTTTCCGTTCTGTCTGTGTCTGCCCCTATAACATATCTGCCTGGACTGCGCCACAGATCCAGTGGGTATTGGTCTGTCTGCGCTGTTTACTACAATTTCTAAAGGTGAACCCCCCAAACCATGTCGTTGGATTCACCAGGGCCAAGGGCCAGCGAGGTTGTTGACCGGTGGAATTGTAGCCCAAGGATGCTAAAGTGGGTTAGGGGACGAGAAGAAAGAGGGAAGGAGCAAGGAGACCAGAACAAGAACAAGAAGACGGGGTGGCCCCAAAGAGAAAGGAAGGGAATAAAGGATTGAAGGATGGAGGGAGAAAAAAGAGGGGAAGAAAGGATATTGAAGAATTATGGGTGAAGAAGGAATAAGGAGGGAAGAAGAAGGGGGGGAGGGGGGGGGGGGGGAAGGAGGGAAACAGGGAGGTATCATCCAAGAGGAACGCCTAGAAAAGGGTGTGAATCTGAGGTGAAGAAAAAAAATGAATGTGTACAGGATGAATGAATGAGACGAGAAGGGGGGAGGAGAGGTTCATCCAGAAGGGGAGCAAAGGAAGAGGGAAAGGGTGTGTTGTAACAGTAAGTTTGGGGGGGGGAAGTGAAGGAGGAGGAAGAGGGTGTTGTTGGTGGGTGAAAGGAGAGAAAAGGGGGGTGGGAGGGGGGGAGGGGGGTGTGGGGGGGGGGGTGGGGGGGGGGGTAGGATTGACGACCTAAAAGCGAGGGGAGAAGAGGGAATGGGGGGGGGAAGTGAAAAGCGGGAAAAGGAAAGAGAAACAAGAACAAAAAGAACGGGAGAGGATGAGCAAGCAGCTAACTCCAGCCGTTGTTCCTCTCCACATGTAATCAAGCCTTGAAAGAAACCCATTCATATGGTACAAGTCCTTAAACTCAAGAGAAACACCTGACAAGATAGTTTAGGGGGACTCAAATCCGTCGAAGGTCTCGTCAGAAAAAAAATGCTTCTCCCATCTGTGTCCAGGATGGCTCCGTGGTTTAAGTACAAACAGCGCCGGATTGCAGTCGGGTATTACGAGTTCGAATCTTCCTGATGACGCCCAGCTGAACAACAAACAAAGGCAAGCAAACAAACAAAAAAGCCATCTGTGGTGGTTCACCTTGACGCAATGTCGCTCCGGGATTTCAGTGTAGTGTTAGGTAGATCTTCTTCACCACAACACACCACACCACACACACACCGCGCGCGCACGCGCACGCACGCACGCACGCACGCACGCACGCACGCACGCAACCACACCACACACACACACACCACACACACACACACACACACACATATATATCTACAATACACATACACACACACACGCACACACGCACGTACACACACACAGTGTTTGGGAAATATGGGAAGGGGTATAGGGGTATATACACCACACAATTTGCCTCCACATTAAATGGGTTAGCGAAAATGACCAGTGTGGGCTCGTCGGCTCCTGGGGATCCAGTCTGAGGCTGGAACAGAATTCTAACTATATAATTATACGATATTCTTAAGGGGGTGAAAGAGTTCAAAAGCGTTGAGTTCCAAAGAGGAAGGGAGGGAAACAAGATAAAGGGGGAGGGAAAGGAGAAGGAGGAAGGGGCGAGGGGAGAGAGGAAAATGAGGAGAAAGGGGGGGAGGGGGAAGAAGAGAAAAAAGGGGGGCGACAAGAGAAGAAAGAGGAGGATGGGGAAAAAAGGGGGGGGAGAAAGAAGGGGAAAAAAAAAAGGGGGAAATAGAAGGGGGGGGGGAAAGCATGGGGGAAGGGAGAAGGAAGGGGGGTGAGAGGATGGAAAAAAAAGGGAGGGGGGGGGGGAGGGGAAGGGGGGAGCGGGGGAGAGGGGAAGAAGAAAAAAAAAAAAAAACGAAGGGGAGAAAAGGGATGGAAAAGGAGGGGGGGGGGAAAAGAAGGGGAAAGGAGGAAGGAAAAGGGGGAAGGGAAGGAAAGGGGGGAGTGGGGGGGGGGAAGGGTGAGGGGAGAGGATGGACAGGGAATGGGAGGGAAAAAATAGAAGAAAGGGAGGGAAGGAGGGGAGGGAGGGAGGGGGGTTAGAGGGGTGAAAGGGGATAAGAGGGGGGGGGGGGGGGGGGGGGAGGATGGGGTGGAGAGGGGGGGAGGAGGGGAGGGAAAAGGCAGCAGGGGGGAGATAGACGATAGGGGGGGGGAGATGGGGAGGGAGAGAGGGGGGGGGGGGGGAGAGGCCGGAAGAGATACACGATAGGGGGGGGGGGACGATTACGGGAATAGGAATGAGAGGAGGGACGGCGGAGGACGGAGAGCATACGAGAGATACATGCGTTGAGAGTATCGGGGATGGACAACCATGGAGCCCAGCCCCAGTGGCGCCGGTGAGAAGAACTTACACTGGGGCGAGAACAATGAATATCCAGTACGCCCTTAGTTTATCCTGCAATGTGTTCCTGACGGACGTATTCTAATACGACACGTTTTATTCCTGGAAAGTGTGACCTAGACTTTGGAAGTTGGTTTAGCGTGTTGGAGCACTCTGACATTCTTGCACGTTCATCAGGCGCTAGGGTACTCTACAGCTTCACCAGGCCTTTTTGAGTCCAGGAACACTGATATAAGGGGATATTGTTCGGGAATTGTTTCGGAGGCCACTGTCATCTTCGGAATCTCCAAGTAGTCATTGAGTCTAGCAGTAGTTCGAATACCGTTGTTGTTGAGGGACGTTTAGGCTATGGCCGTTTTGCTGTTGAGGCTGTTTCCTGACAAAGGTGCGTCTGGTCACTGCACGCGACAGTGCTCTTCTGATAACTACAGAAGTAAGTTGGAGAGTCTGTCTTGGATGAGTCCAAAGTATTGTACTGCCATTATTAGTGATTTTCTTTTGTCTTTTTTTTTTTAACCTTACCGCAACACTTATGCCACGCATCCATTGCGCTACTTTTTTCTTCCATTTTTTCCTCCATAACACATTCTGGTAGGGGTGGCTGTTGACATTTGTGGTTTTATGTTTTAAGGGTTTTGTTTTGTGTTTGTTTGTTTTATTGCTTTGTTGCTGGTTTTGCTGTCTTCCTTGACCAGCCTCGCGCCACATCAGAGTGGGGCAGTGCTCCCAGCGCCTAGATCTTGCCGACAAACCCCGGTCCACGAGCTACAGCCCGACCTGGTGTTCGCTGCCATCCCTGACGCGATAGCACTCCGTGGCACTGACAATCCCACAGGGAGCACTGTCAATGGTCAAGTCGTAAAGACTGGCAACGCCAACCGGGCAGAGACAATGGAGGACACTCTGCGCGCTGCGAGTCACTTCGGTGGTGTTGACTTCAGGCTGGCGCGGCTAGTTCTGATCTAACATACGCAAGACACCACCTAATAAGCCCTCTAATGACGACAATAATTAGCACGGCGCCGGCGGTGAATAGAGGCGCTCCATCCGGAAGGGGCGAACACTACTTCCATCCAACGACAGCCAGCATGTGAACTAGACGATGCCGGGGGTCTGATGACCCCGACCGGAACCAAACCCGTGGGAACATGGAGAAAGCAAAGACGGACATAGAAACAGTATCTATCGATGTCTTCATCCAAGAAGAGCCAGGGCATGAATGGCAAGAGAATGGGCATTGTTTTGGATGGCTGATCGGAAGGAATGAGGATGATAAAGTGATGCTACTGGATTTTCCTACTTCTAGGTCTTCATGAAGACGAGCTCGTGAGTCAGGGGCTGGTACTTACGTCTTCGCTTGCAGTAATCTATCCCGGCCGATTGTCTTCATCCATAAGGCGCCCCAAGAGAATACAAAGGCAACCTGCCAGGAGGTGGTCAGGATAATTTTGGAGCAAGACATCAGTGAGAATGTGCATCCCATTATAAGTGGATATTGTGAGTAAACTTGACGTAGTGGCTCCCAGTCCATTTTCCCAACGAGTCCGCAAAAGCAAAATCAACTTGAGGATAGGAGCCGGGTCGAGGCAGAGGAGAAAAAAACCCTATGACTGATGGCAATTCCACACCACGACCTCCACAAGCCGGGAGATCACGCGACGCATAACCAACTTCAGCCACAGACGGAGTGGTTTGGTTTTATTTTAGTTTTGTTTTGGTTTTGTTTTTTACATAAGTGCAGAGGGGAAAACAGGGGAGAGCAGGAATCACCTGAGTAAGGAAGAAGAAAAAATAAACAAAACAAAAAAAACAACACGAAGTCTGGAACCGATACCAAACCACCACCAACTCTAACACCTAAATTCATACTTGCCGACAGACTTACTCTCCAGTTTAGCTTCCTTTTGTGACCGAACCTCAGACTTTTTGCGTTTTATATGTTTTCTACTCCAAAAAAAATTTAAAAAGGCCGCGATATGTGGGCCGGTAGGTTTGTATCTTTTGCTTTATGTTGTTGTTCTGTTGTTTTGTCGTACCTTCCCCCCCCCCTGGCCCCACCTCTTCCTCCACACCTTAACCTTCCCCAAAAACTTTTTAGTTATTTTTTTTTTTCTACCAGTTTCCTTTTGTGTTTGTATGACGAGCATAATCCGTAAGAAGCTTACGCCGAGCCATACCCGAGCATAGATGAGAAAACCAGAATGTCGCGGAGGGAACCACAGAGGGACTATAAAAGTGTCGCCCTACGTGTTTTCTTTTTTTCTCTTTCCAACTTACTTGCCCAACACGGGCAGAAATCTCCATACTCACACGCTCTCAAGCCCCAAAAAGAAAAAGAAGAAAGGGGCGAAGGACCGAGGAGATAGGCGGGTAATTTAACATGGGACACACAAGCACGTACCCCTCCCCCCCCCCCCCCGCCCCCCACCCCCCCCCCCCCCCACCCCCCCCCCCCCCCCCCCTCCCTTCCCCCCCGAGGGCCCTCCGGATCATTCCGAACGAGCCTCGACTGGCTCCCCATCTCCCTCTTGTTGCCCAGGCCTCACCACACTCCTCTTAGGTACCAACATGCATCCAGTCCCCCACGGCCTTGGCTGCCCCCTACCTGAACGCCCTAACCCAAACTCCCCATAATCCAGTCCCAAACAGGAAACACACACACACACACAACACACCCCATAACGGGAATTTATTTAGTGTGTTTTAACGAGTCTCTCCATCGCCAGTGCCAACTTGCACGTCCAGTTGATGCTTTAGCCTTGAGACGGAAATTAAGGAACAATCGCTTGACAGATAGAGACCGTCCAATGGCAGCCCACAGCCCCTAAAAACCTGATGGGTGGCGGGCCTTCGCTAATCTGATGTTTCCAACAGAGAGCTTCCTGGAGAGGCGAGAGATTTTTTGGGAGGGGGAGATCATGCCCCCAAACCCCCACCCCGGGTGGAGGTCGTCGGTCCAGAGGTTCCATGAGTCGTTGATTAAGGATGGAAAATTAAGCGGAGCCCTCGATGACCCGCCCTGGTGTCGGGGGAAGGGACCGAGGGTGTGGGTTGGGGGGCGGTGGAGCTGGTTTCTCGATCTCTCATACTCTCTCTCTCTCTCTTCTCTCTCTCATCTCTCTCTGTTTTTCTTCTTTCGTTTTTAAATGGAGTCTGAGAAACTGTCTTTCTCTCTGCTGTCTGTTTTCTGTGCCTTACCACCCACAGAGGCCTTGTCTGGGTAGAAGGGCTTGGCGAGTTTTGTTGACGAAGCAGATTCCTTTTTTGGTCACCCCGTCACTGAGGGATAAAAGGTTGTCGTTAGTGCAGTTCTTTTTTTTTTCTTTTTTTTTTCTTTTTTTTTTTTTTTTTTCAACCGCCCCGCTCAGTTCGGGTGCGAACGTGAAAAAGTACAATCGTACGTTGTCAGGGTTTTTCTTTTTCTTTCTTTCGTTTTTTTTTTCGGTTCTTATTGCAGCTTTTTGTTTTTGTTTTAACTATTGTTTTGAATTTCTTGTTGGGTTGTGTGTGTGGTACGGGTGCGCGGACTGAAGAACCCCGATTTCGGCAGGATTAGGTGTTGAGGTCGAACGTGCCGGAGGGGTAGGTAAAGATAAAAACTAAAAGTTGCAATGGTTGATTTGTAAGGGTTTAGTCGATTGTGGGGGTTGCTGTACATATCTTTTTGTCTGGGATGATTTGGGATAGCTTGAAATGGATTGCTCTTGACTTGTTTGTCGGAGTCGATCTGATCCTCCACCCAAACTACTCCTGGTCTCGGACTGAAACAACCCCATCCTGCTCTCCCCTGGTGAGGATTCCAACTTTTTGGAGTCTCGAAGCTGCCGCGACTATTATATATTTGTGGAAAATGTGGGTTTGTTTCGCCTGTGGAATTAGTTTGACACTGTGGGTTTGTTTTCCGCCTGTGGATGATGAGTTTATTCCGAGCTAGCCCTCGGCCACCTTTCGGCACCTGACATATTTCCGTCTGGGAGGATTAGCGAGCGTGGTGATGAATGGGATGCTCTTGGACTGTTCACGCTCGATCCTCCGCCACCCAACCGTGCGTCCTCCCTCCACCCGAACACCCTCCGCCTGTCTCCCGCCACTTTCGCTTCGAGTCTCGAGGACGATACCCTATGTATGATACTGGGGTTTTGTTTCCGCCACTGCGAAGGAGTAGTTCCACGAGCACTAGTACCGTTGGCCCCTCTCGTCACCCTCAACACATACATAGGCACGTGGCGTGGCGTGCTGGCGGGGACACAACACACACACACCACACACACACACACGCACACCACACGCACCGCACACATCCACAACACACAGCGCGCACGTACATACGCATGCACGCCATGCCGCAACACACATCACCACACACACACGCACACGCACAACGCGCGAACACGTACAACAAACACTACATACCGACACACACACACACACACACACACGCGTCCGCGCTCGCATGCCACACACATTCGCGCACGTACACCGCCTTCACACATGCACGTACCACGCACGCGACGTGAACACACGCAACACATACGGTACAAACCACACACGCGGCACCGTCACGCGTGTCTCTCAAACACACCCCACACACACACACACACACATACACTCACGCACGCACGCACGCACCCAGCGACACACCACACAACCACACACCACACACACATCACACACCACAGCCCTAGTCTGTCAAATCGTTGTCCCCTTGCCAGTACCAACACCTTCCCATCCAACCAATATTGCCCCGCCCCATTCACACCCCTCCTCCATTCCTCTCTCTCCTCCTCTCTCACGCTCCCTTCACCACCCACCCCCCCCCCCACCCTTCCTCAACCCCAAACCCTTCCACATCACTCTCATCCTCACCTCCTCATCACCTCTCCATCTCTCATCTTTTGACTTAACCGTCTCTTGACACACACTTGAACTCAGCTCAAGCTTTACCACCCACACCACCTCCACCCCACCACCACCACTAGGATCGTCATCGACAGAGAGAGAGTGGGGGGAGAGCGAGGGGAGGGGGAGACAGACGATATACAGACAGACAACAGACAGACAGAGCAGAGACAGAGAGAACTGGGGAGACAGAGAGAGAGAGGGGGGAGGGGGACAGACAGACAGACAGAGACAGAGACAGAGAGAACTGAGAGAGAGAGAAGAGAGAGACAGACAGACAGACAGACAGACAGATAGAGACAGATGACTTCGAGGCAGAGAACGAAAAAGAAAATGAAAACAAACAAACAAACAAAAAGCGGTTGAAGAACCATAAGCCTACAGCAACGGTTTTGAAGAATTCGTCCTCTCTTTATAAGACCAATTAAAACTGCGCAGGCAGCAAGCGTCGTCCGCGCTGCGTGAAGCACTCCTTTGCCGCACGTGTGCCTTATCTCCTGTTCCCCCCCCCCCCCTCCCCCTCCCATCCCCACCCCCCGTCCGCCTCCCATATGACCCCCTAGTACCTCTATCCCCTGGGGGCTGTCCCTAACCCTCCGACACCGACCGTCCGGGCAAACGAGCCGCCCGGATTAGCCTGACAGCTTTCTAATACCCCTCTTCCCCAGTTCCACCCGGCCGGCTTCCTTGCCCCTTTCATGTTCCTTGCCTTGCCTGCCTGCCTGCCTGCCCCCCGTTCGCCCGTTCACCCCTGCTACCCGCCCCCCCCCCCCCCCTTCCCCCCGGAGTAAATTACAATTTGAGTGCACGACCATCTCCTCGACCTCCTCCATTCAGACCTGTTTTGAAACACAGGTGACAACAACAAACACCCCCTACACCCCCACCCCACCCCACCCCCGCCACCCCACCCCGCCTTTTTTTTTTTTTATTGGGACTGGGGGGGGGGGTGGGGGGGGGGCGTTATGTGGCGTACTGGTATCAACGGGTGTAAAAGGGTGTTATTATGCCTTGGACAGCTGTCTTTTCCCCCCCAACAGAACAGACCCAACTATCCACGCCAGAAAAAGCGGTCTTTTCCTATCGAAATAGCTCGTGATTGGGGAAATCCAATCAATTACGCCAAAGGTGATGAACTGGTTTTTGAGTATTGGCTAGCTTCCGGAACTGATTGATATCCCTTAAATGATACCTGTTTTCCATGAAAAAATGCGTGGTTCTTTGCGGTGCAGGGGTTTACAGGAAATAACTGGTTTCCAGGTATGGTCAGAGCTTTTCAAGCACAAGAATCGGTTTTCCCCCAGTGATAGTCGATTGTTTTTCACGATGGGCATCGGAAAAATATTTTTTTCATGGTAATATTAGCTGTTTCCATGTAAAAAAAAAAAATAGCTGCTATTTTTCTGGGAACATTATTTAACGGTGTATTTAGCAGTTTCCATGGGGAAAATACCTGTTTTTTCATGATTATTATCCCCAGGAAAACGTGATGGATGTTGTGTGTGTGTGTGTGTGTGTGTTCTTTTTGGTGTTGTTGTTGTGTGTTGTTGTTGTTCTTCTTCTTCTTCTTTTCCTTCCTCCTTCTTCCATTTAAGTCTTCCCACTAAAGGGTGATATCAGATTGTGTTAGCGATGTATGAGTGTGCGCGCCACGGCATGTGTGTGTGTGGTGTGTGTGTGTGTGTGTGTGTGAAATGACTGGCGATCTCTCTGTGATAGTTTTTAGTATAACAATGAATACTGAAAGTAACGCCTATCCTCGGCTAGAGACCAAGCTTCTAAGCGCTTTCACAATCCACACCTCGTTTACTCAACGGGCTGCCCACCTGGATAGTGTCGACTGAAGAGCTGCCAGCTGGCGCTTAATTAAGTCGTTCAATATCGTTCACTCCATTTCCTTAGGTCTTCTTCACTCTTTCCATTTTCTCACGCAGGGCGCATGCTATGTGTAAAGGTTGTGTCATCCATACCAACGGCCAAACTGGCTTCTCTTTCCGAAAGTTGGCGATAGGATTTTACGTTTGCACAATGTTATGCGTGCGTTCACACATTGATCCTTGGTTATTAGTCTCATTCGAAGGACTGTATGGGAAATGAAGTCAGAACCAGTGTTAACATCCAAGGGAAAACATCCACCTTGTACCGAAACGGCTCGGCGGAGATTTGAACCAGCATCCCCAGGATCACTAAGATTACGAGTCTGACGCTCTGCCACTGAGCTACTCCGGCCCCCAAAGTTACCCTTTATCATAGGGGAAAAAAAAAAGTTCCATGTGGATGTTAAGCTGTTTGGCACCCGGAAGACAAATTCCCCAGGATATCAAGCTGGGCACAAAAACAACACACACACACGCGCACGCGGCGCGCAACGCACGAACGCACGCAAGCATGCACGCACAACACACACACAAACACACACACACCACACACACACACCACACACCACACACACACACAAACACACAAAACCCTATACATTTATCCAGCATAGCTCCACTCGTTTCCACTGAGTCGTAAAATATTTATCAGTTTTACAGAAGAAAAATGATTTTTTTCACTCAGGATAGCTGGCTGTCCTTCACGGGGAAAAAATCTGTTGTTTCCATGGAATACCAGCTGTAACTCTCGGGGAATTTCCTGGGCTAATATTATCTATCTTCTTGTTGTCCATGGATCAAGACGTACAATCTCGTGGAATTTCCACCGGGATTATTTGATCGATCTTCTCTGTTTGTCCATGAAAACCAGTATAATTCTGACGGCAGTTCCCGGAATATATTAATCGCTCTTCCTGTTGTCCAGGGAATCAACCAGGTACAATCTCGGGGGAGTGCTCCAAGGGATATTTTATCCTCTCTTCCGGTTGTAACTGAATGATCAGCTTATATCGCGGCGCATTTTTCACCGGGATCTTTTATCTCTCTACTGACAAAAAAACAAAAAAAAAAAAAAAATAAAAAACAGCGCCGGCAGAATCAGCTGCCTTTTTGCAGGGAATTGCCACAATTCTAGAGTAGCTGCCTTTTTAAGGAAAAAAAGGGAGATAGAGGGGATGTTTTTGGTAGGGGAGATTGCTAATTTGGGTGAGCATGAGATAATCAGCTGTTTTATTCAACCAGACGGGACGGGGGGGGCGGGGGGAGGGGGGGGGGGCGGGGGGGGGGGGCAGAGGAGGGCGATCTGTTTTGCTGTTTCGCCTTGATAATATCTTTTTTGAAGCGGATTATGCCCCCATAACCGCTTTTACGCTGTGTAAAGATAGGAGGAAAACGAGGACAAGTCTGGCGAGCGAGTGTGAGTTTTTTTTTTTTTTCTATCTCGAAAAAACAGGCGTATGTTCTTTTCAAAAGGATTTATAAGGATCTTCCGTTTGAAACACCCCAGCCTGAAGCAGGGTATTGGGGCTTTGGATCGGGGGTGTGGGAGTGGGAGGGGAGGGGGAGGGGAGGAGGAGGGGGGGAGTGAAGGAGGGTGGGGTAAGGGGGGGGGTGAGGTGGACCTTGGGATATTGAAAGAATGTTCAACTCACTATCGAAAAACGAACTTGTTTCAAAACCTGACATGCCCTGCTGCTTTTGATTTATTTTATTTCAAAGCCAATGTATGTGGTGTGTGTGTGTGTGGGTTTGTGTGTGTGTGAAGAGGGGGCAGAGATGAGAGAGAGAGAGAGAGAGAGAGAGAGAGAAGAGGTGGTGGTGGGGAGGGCTCGTGCAAACAAAGAACATTGTGTGGTCTTCCAAGGATTGAAGACACATGTAGGATTGCACATCATAAGATCCTCATCCTCCACCAACACCCCCCCCTCATCCCACTCCAACCCACCCACCTCCTCCTCTCATTAATGGTTCTGTTTAAAAAGACATTTTTTTTTTAAATCCGCGACTTTACGCAGGAACCGATTTCGTTAAACGTTAAGGGCGAAGGTAGGTTCAAATCTGAAACAACTCTTCAAACATCCCGTTAGCATTTCAGGTGCGAAAAAAAAAAAATATATATATATGTATCTATAGATATTGTGTGTGTGTTTGTGTGTGTGTGTGTGTGTGTGTGTGTGTGTGTGTGTGTGAGAGAGAGAGAGAGAGAGAGAGAGAGAGAGAGAAGAGAGAGAGAGGAGAGAGAGAGATTTACTGTATGTTGGTTCCTACTTGTGATTTAGTCAAGGGGTTCCCGTCAAACTGACAAATGGCAAATGTTATGAACACATCTTACAAGCTGTGGGATTATTGCACCACCTACTTAAGCGCACGCACTCCATGTTGAGAGAAGAGAGAGAGAGAGAGAGAGAGAGAGAGAGAGAGAGAGCGGATTAGTATCTGTTAAAGTGTGTATAGATCCTAGAGAACGATTTCAAATATTTTTCTGATTCATCATTAATTGCGATTATGATTGAACTACTATATTTTTAGGACAATTGGACGCGAATCCTGCCTTGAAAAGTCAATCAAATTTCGAAGCGAAATATAACAATCACCCTACCTATTAACGACCATTTTAAACGTTTTTTAAAAATGTGGTGACTTTGCACCCACTTATGCACGGCAAAGGTATAACTCGCCAAATACACTGAGCACTTTAAAAGTTTGCCAAGCTTACAAGATAGGGGAGAAAGGGGGAGGTGGGTGGGTGGGGATGGGGGTCCTAATTTTTGACGTCACTGAGATGTGCGCATGCATCATAATGAAAAAAAAAGAAAAAAAGAAAAACGGTAGCGGCGACGATAGGGAAAGTGAAGATGTAGTCCTGCCCCTCCCCTCCGTCCCCTCCCCCTCTCTTCCCTCCACCCCTCCTCCCCCCCCCCCCTTTCCCCCCCCCCCCCCCCCCCCCCCCCCCCCCCCCCCCCGCCTTTCTTCAGTTGTCACCATCCTCAAGATTTTTTTTTCTTCTCCACCTGCGTCCCCTTTAGTTGGCTGGTTGGCTGGCTTCTCAGCAGTTTCCGCAGAAAAGCTATTGCGCAGATTTTACTAAACTTGGACAAAAAAAACAAAAAAAAAAAAAAAAACAAGATGGAATTGCAAACTCAAAGACAACTCATTAAATTTGAGTGCGCATTGGAATACGGAATCCAGGTTAAAGGACGGGTCCGGGATCGTTCAGCAATGTCATTACATGTGCAACAATTGAACATGAACTTGACGTGAGTTAGTGTAGAATGATTACTGTTTATGGAAGTAAATATATTTCCTGTGGGACGGTCTTTTGCCGTGGGCTCGGCAGTCATGAGATCAGTGGGCTGGGTAATACCTATGGGGACACTTCCGTCGTAGAGTTCTGTTACGTAGAGTTCTGTGGCTTTTAAAACAGTGGCAGAAGAGCACAACAAAACAAAAGTGTGAAGTAATGTTAAGTTTTAATACACGACACAAACACAAGACAAGAATTTTTTCGGCAATATGCCTTCCTCAGCGACCAAAACAATAAAAATATACAGACATTAACATGCGCAATACTCCCCTTGTGAAGCCTTTTTTTTTTTCGGTCGCTGAGAAGGCATATTACCGAAATTTCTTGTCTTGTTTTAATGTCGTGCATTAAAACTGCGTTTACTTCACACTTTGTTTTGTGTGTCTTCTGCTTTTTCGTCTGGTTCCAGTAACGCTGCAGTTTTGTTTCATTGCCCTTTTAAAGAGTAGCATCTACCAGGGAGCGGTTATGTCCCTTGTCATTTTTATGGCATCGTATGTGCGTTCCTGCACACTATGGTGAACACAATTTCCGGCTTCCATGGACTGCTTCCGGCTGGTTGTTGGACAGCTTGAGGACAGTACCTCTCTGGGTTCCATCGGCACCTTCGGTAACTTTCTTTTCCTTTTATTTCAACAGTTTTTAGGCATACAATGTTGAATCTCCGTATTTTTTCGTATCATGTTAATAACAAGAAAAAAAAAAGAAAAATTCACGGGAACTCTCTTCTTCATTTCATACCTACTATTACGTTGCAAAAACCGAATATTAAAGCCTATCGACCTTCTTCTCTTCTTCTTCTTTCTTCTTCTTTTTTTTTTTTTTAAAAACATTACAGAAAACATGCCTTTTTTTTTTTTTTCCATTTTTTTTTTTACATTTTGGATACAGACCCGGATGAATCGATGGATCTAAAACCAAGACTACTGCGCGAAAGAATAATTTGGGTTTTGCTTTTTGGGTGTTTTTTTTTTTTTTTTTTGTTTTGTTTTTACGACCGCTGTGAGGATGTTGGTAAAACTCAATCCATTCCTGGGTCTATAAAAAACCCGTTTGACTGTAAACGGAGGTGCGCACTCTTTTCCTTTCAATGCCCGTTTTAGTTCCAAACGTAGCTGGTTCTAACCCACATATCCCAGAGGAAGACGTAAGGAACACCAGCAACTACAACTACAAACGAAGGACACGACAGCATTAACGACCCTCTCCACCATCGTATAACAACATCGACCATCTCCACCATCGAACCTCTACGTAGCCAAGGCATCCAAGACCACCGCGCGTGAAAGAAGTACCAATTGTCCCTGAAAGCTTTTGCTGTGAGGACATAGAAATCACCCAATGCCATTCTCGGCAACGTAGCCACGACCAGGGCCACCACCGCAGTCCAAGGGTTCAGCTAGGCCTAACCCTGCGTCTGGCGAACTGGGAGATCGTGGGTTTCATGTTCAATTACCAACCACCACTCTTGTGCGACCTTTCCCGCCCCCTCGGCCGGCCGCTGCGTGCTGTGCGCCCCTGAGAAAGACAGGACCGTACTGCAGTCGATTCCCCCCCCTCCCGATGTCCCCCCCCCTAGTTTAAACCCCTGCATCCCCCCTTCCCTTCATAGGTTGTTTTGTTGTTTCTCCTCAAGATCCCCATTCTGGGCTGACCCCCCCCCCCCCTGGAAAAGCAAATAAAAATAATTTAAACTGTGGTCATGATTATCTGAGAGAGGATGTGGATGGAACTCGTAATTGGTTATGGATTTTGTGCTCTATATGCATGCTGTCGTAGAAATGAATTGTTTTAATTTGTATACATGTGTGTGCTCTATATGCATGGCTGTCGTGTGATGGATTGTTGTAATTTGGATACGATGTGTGTGTGCTCTATATGCATGGCTGTCGTTGATGCATTGTTGTAATTGATACGAACTCATGTGTGCTCTATATGCATGGCCTGTCGTTGATGCATTGTTGTCATTTGGATATCGAGGTGTGTGTGCTCTATATGCAGGATGCTGTGGATTGATTGTTGTAATTTGGATACGATGTGTGTGTGCTCTATATGCATGGCTGTCGTTGATGCATTGTTGTAATTTGGATACGATGTGTGTGTGGCTCTATATGCATGGCTGTCGTTGATGCATTGTTGTAATTTGGATACGATGATGTGTGTGCTCTATATGCATGGCTGTCGTTGATGCATTGTTGTAATTTTGATACGATGTGTGTGTGCTCTATATGCATGGCTGTCGTTGATGCAATTGTTGTATTTTGGATACGATGTGTGGTGCTCTATATGCATGGCTGTCGTTGATGCATTGTTGTAATTTGGATACGATTGTGTGTGGCTCTTGTATGCATGGGCTGTCGTTGATGCATTGTTTGTAATTTGGATCGATGTGTGTGTGCTCTATATGCATGGCTGTCGTTGATGCATTGTTGTAATTTGGGATACGATGGTGTGTGTGCTCTATATGCATGGCTGTCGTTGTTGCATTGTTGTAATTGGATACGATGTGTGTGTGCTCTATATGCATGGCTGTCGTTGATGCATTGTTGTAATTTGGATACGATGTGTGTTTGTGCTCTATATGCATGGCTGTCGTTGATGCATTGTTGTAATTTGGATACGATGTGTGTGTGTGCTTATATATGCATGGCTGTCGTTGATGCATGGCATTGTTGTAATTTGGGATACGCGATGTGTGGCTGTGCTCTATATGCAAATGGGCTTGTCGTGTTGATGCCATTGTTTGTAATTTTGGATACGGATTTACGATGTGTGTGTGCTCTATATGCATGGGCTGTCGTTGATGCATTGTTGTAATTTGGATACGAATGGTGTGTGTGTGCTCTATATGCATGGCTGTCGTTGATGCATTGTTGTTAATTTGGATACGATGTGTGGTGTGCTCTAATGCATGGCTGTCGTTGATGCATTGTTGTAATTTGGATAACGATGTGTGTGTGCTCTATATGCATGGCTGTCGTTGATGCTTGTTGTAATTTGGATACGATGTGTGTGTGCTCTATATGCAATGGCTGTCGTTGATGCATTGTTGTAGTTTGGATACGATGTGGTGTCTATAATGTGCTCTATATACGATGTTTGTGTGCATGGCCATGGCTGTCGTTGATGCATTGTTGTAATTTGGATACGATGTGTGTGTGCTCTATATGCATGGCTGTCGTTGATGCATTGTTGTATCTTTTGGATACGATGTGTGTGTGCTCTATAGGCATGGCTGTCGTTGATGCATGTTGTAATTTGGATACGATGTGTGTGTGCTCTATATGCATGGCGGTCGTTGAATGCTTGTTGTAATTTGGATACGATGTGTGTGTGCTCTATATGCATGGCTGTCGTTGATGCATTGTTGTAATTTGGATACGATGTGTGTGTGCTCTATATTCATGGCTGTCGTTGATGCATTGTTGTAATTTGGATACGATGTGTGTGTGCTCTATATGCATGGCTGTCGTTGATGCATTGTTGTAATTGGATACGATGTGTGTGTGCTCTATATGCATGGCTGTCGTTGATGCATTGTTGTAATTTGGATACG
>JADBJO010014295.1:98383-100123 GCA_016801955.1 Conus betulinus | reverse complement strand
GATGGGATTCTTCTTAAATTGATTGTGTGTGTGTGTTGTTTTGTGTGTGGGTGTGTTTTGTGTGTTTTATGGTGTGTGTGTGGTGTGTGTGTGGTGTATGTGTGGTGTTTTTGTGTGTGTTTGTTGTTGTTTTTGTGTTTGTGTGTGTTGTTGTGTGTCCTGTTGTGGAAGACGAGACGAAAGAATTCGACTGTGTAAGTGAAAGAATTTTTTTTTTTTTTTCTTGACTTTGATATGTTTTTTTTTTTTCTACACCACTGGCAATCCTTCTCCTTCTTCTTCTTCTTCTTCTCTCTCTGACTCTCTGTCTGTCTACTCTGTGTGCGTGTGTGTGTTTTGTTGTGTGTGTGTGCGCGCGCGCGCGCGCGCGTGTGTGTTGTGTGTTGGTTTTTGTGTTCGTGTGTGCGTGCGTGCGTGCTTATTTGTGTTGTGGTGTGTGTGTTTGGAGAGAGAGAAAAGAGAGAGTATGGGTGTCTGTATCCTAATTTTCTATCCTTCTCCTTCAGACTCAGTTCGTTTGCTTTTTTTTACAGTTTCCCATCTGCTTGTTCTCTCTCTCTCTCTCGCTCTCTCTCTCTGCTCGGATCTCTCGCGTATCTCTCTCCTCCTATCTCTCTCTCTCAAAAAAGTGATGTGTGTGTGTGGTGTGTGTGAACACACACACACACACACACACACCACAACACACACAGCGATCTCTAGTGTGTGTGTGTGTTGTGGTGTGTGGTGTGTGGTGTGTTTGTGTGTGTGTGTGTGTGTGTGTGTGTGTTAACACACACACACAAACACCACACCCACACACACACACAAACACAAACACAAACACACACCACACACTCAACACACACACACACACACACACACACACACACACACACAACACAGCAGCGATCACTAAGGTTCTCACTCTGGCAATGTTTTTTCTGTAACCAACCAAAAAAAGGTTTCTTCTTCTAAAACTTAATTAAGAACCGAATGCCACACATGGAGGGAAACCCGTCCTCGCTTTCCTAACACAATGATGGCACTTGCGGTTTTTGTTTTGGGGTCCCGGGCCTTGCCACCCTTTGCCAACGCGATACAAAACCAGTGGGGGCAGCCAGACTCTCATGGGGTTTTGGCGTGTACCCCCCCCCCCCCCCCCCCCCCCCCCCCCCATCCGCCAGTTTTGATCTTACCCGGAGGAACGGGGGAACGGGATAGAAAGAGGCAGGGGAGAGGAAAACGGGGGGAGGTGGGGGGGGGGGGGAGAGCGACGGCCCCGAGGGGTTCGAGGGTGCTCTAGATCGAGTCGGAGCGGGCGGGGTTCGAGAAGAGAGGAGAGAGAGAGGAGAGGAGAGCGATGAGAGAGCCCGATTGAGAGAGAGAGAGAGGAGAGAGAGACAGAGAGGAGGGAGGGAGGGAAAGAGAGGTGGGGGGAGAGAGAGATGAGGGAGAAAGAGACGGCAAAGAGGGAGAGGAGGACGGAGAGAGGAGACTGAGGGGGAGGGAGGGAGGAGGGAGAGGAGCGAGAGAGAGAGAGAAGAGAGAGGGGAGAGGGAGAGAGAGAGGGAGAGAGAGAGGAGAGAGAGGAAGAGGGTGGAGAGAGGGAGGAAGAGACGAGGAGAGGGGGGAGAGAGAGAGAAAGAGAGAGGAGAGAGAAGAGAGAGGCGAGAGAGAGAGAGGAGAGAGAGGAAGAGAAGGGGGGGAAGGAACAGGCGTTCCCTGTCATTAAGGAACTTCATTTTTCCGTCGCCCTGG
>JADBJO010014295.1:75883-93383 GCA_016801955.1 Conus betulinus | reverse complement strand
TTTTACGAAAGGAAAGCTAATCATGAGCTGTTGAAGTTTGTTTATCAGAAACATGTAACTATCATTGCTTTTTGTTTGTTTCTTCGTTTGAAAGAAAGATGTTGTTTTCATAAACAAAACATATTTTCGTTGGCTTCTAAAGATGGTCAATTTGGAACTTGTACTCTTGACAGCATTTTTTTTCTTCAAAGAAGGGCGTCGTGTTAAAAAAGGAAAAAAAAGTTACAATAACCAAATGAACAGTATTATTAATCAGAAATTTAGTAGCCATTTCATAACGAAAAAAAAAAAAGGTTATTAAAGGCTTATTTGTGAATTCCAAACTTACGTCTTTTAGTTTGTAACTGTGGTAGTGGTGGTTGTGGTGGTTTTCTTTATACCCAAAGAAAAAATGCCGTTTTCACACTTGAAAAAAGGATTATTAGGGGCTTTTTGAGTCTATTAATGGACCATACAAAAGCGCGTGTCGGCGAGCCATCTACACAGTGTGTCGACTACGCATGACTGCCGAGCCTTGACGGAAGGACACGAAGGGAGGAGAGCTAGGAACGGGAAAAGGGGTGGGGATGGGAGGTAGGGGCGTGAGGAAGGAAGAAGGGAGGGAGAAAACAGGGGTGGGAGGAGAGGGGGAATTGGGATGGGGCTGGTGGGTAGATCGAGGTAATTCCTTCCTTACCTGGGGAAGTGGCTTTTTCGGCGAAATCGTCGTGACAGCGCCATTGACTAGTCATCGATTTCAACCGAGTTCTGTATAAAGGTCCTGCGTTTTAGCTTTCGCTGTTATTTACAGCCCAGCCGTCAGGACCCTTTTCTTGGCTGTCACCACGTGGCTGTCAACCACGTCAATATGAAGACAAGAAGAACGACGAAGAAGAAGAAGAAAAGAAGAAGAAAAAGAAGCAGAACAAGAAGAAGACGAAAAGAAGAAAAAAAAAAAAACCGACATATCACGCCGGCAGATACGACAACGACGACGACGAAGAAGAAAAAGAAGAAGAAAAAAGAAGAAGAAGAAAGAAGAAGAAGAAGAAGAGGGGACGATGACTGAGATGACGACGACGCGGAATGACGACGACGACGAAGAAGAAGAAGCTCTCAGAAGAAGAAGAGAAAGAAGAAGAAGAAGAAATAAGAAAAAAAGAAAAAGAAGAGACACACAAAAAAGAAAAAGGCTGCCTACAGAAGGGCCGGTTAAAAATAAATGACATATCAACGCCGGCAGATACATACAAGAATGTGCCGACTGTGCCCGTCATTCTGCTCAATTCATTCAAAGCGGTGCATGCTATTCATTCACATTTAAAAAAAAAAATAGTCTGAAATTGAATGGACAAGAATCCATGCAAGCAATACACACGGGCCGCGCTGACTGAGTAGCAGCAGTAACTGCGGAGTGGACCCAACAAAGATCCCTACTCCCACCTTACCCCCTTCCCCAAAAGAAAAATATTTTAAGGAAAGAAGAAGAAGAAGGAGCTATTTGGAGGGAGCAGGAGGAGGAGGAGGAGAAGGAAAAGAAAAATATTTAAAGGAGGAGGAGGAGATAAAAACAGAAGGCAAGGGGTCAACACTTGAAGGTGTCTGGAGGAAATTCTCTCTCTCTCTCTCTCTCTCTCTCTCTCTCTCTCTCTCTCTCTCTCTCTCTCTCTCTCGTCTCTCTCTCTCTCTCATTCGCGGGGTGAAGTATATATGAATAGCGCACAGTCTGGAGACCAATCACAAGCGCTACTCAGATCTTCATGATGTATGGGGCAACATTCCTAGCGACACATTCCCACAGAAACAGATTTCCCTTCTGCCTTCCACACTCCTTGCCACGACGACATCACCACTGGTTGCATCGAGGAACAGGATAGGCATCTCGTCTTGCTTTTCTGTAATTCGTTTTTTTTTTTTTCCCTTTCTTTTGTTTTTTCCCACCCGTTGGACTGTTATCAAATGAAAAAAAGGTGACTCGAAGACCAGGTTGTTGAAATCTTCTCTATATTCTTCATCCCTGTCCCACATACCATCAACATCTGTTCGGTGGATCCTACCATCTGTTTCTGGATTGGTAAGACCCGAGGGGGGCTTTTCCAACAGATGAATGTCGGCCTTATTGGTTACCAATCGGAAAAGGAAGTTTACAGAATCTGGCCAGTCCCTACCCAACACACACACACACACACAGATGCAAAACGAAGATGACCACCCATCGGAGGGAAGTATACAGAATCTGACGAATGCCTACCCAACACACACACACACACACACACACACACACACACACACACACAGAGAGAGAGAGAGAGAGAGATCGAGAGAGAGAGAGAGAGAGAGAGAGAGAGAGAGAGAGCTGCAAAACAAAGACAACTTTGATCTCCAAATTCAGCTTATTACGTTCAAAACCTATTTCGTTGTCGACGAACAGGGGAGAAATTTTGTCGCTAAGGAACAGAGGTAAAAAAAAAAATCGTTTTAATTATATTCAGCCACCTCCCAGCCCACCCTTTCTCTCGCATATCCCACCCCTCCTCGCCGCCAGAAATAGTAACCTTCAATGATTGGTAGATGAAGCGGTCTCGCCCTCTCTCACCTGCCACCTAGCAATGAGTTGAGGTGACGTGGCAGCATTTTTTTTTTTTTTAAGTTTGTTTTCATTCGATCTCACTCATGTTCTGGAACCTTCTACCCCCCCCCCCCCCCCCACCCCCCCGCCCCTGTTCTCCCCACCACTTCTCAAACGGTGACATGACTGATTACCCCCTCACTCCTCCACTCCCCCCCTCTCCCTCATCCAGCCCTCCCCCCGCCCCCACCCCCCACCCATCCAGCAACCCACCCCACCCCACCACTGACCTTCTTCCATCTGATCACGTGACAAGGCCCAGACGGGCACGTGCGCGGCACGCACTTACATCTGTCAATAATGCATTCCCGGGGCGACCTTTTTTCCGAGATAGGGGATCGGGGATCGTCGTCAGTCGGAATTAATCCAAGGTGACCTAACCGGCAGGAAATCTGTCCAGTTCAGCACGCTACCGTCAATTATGCATGGCCCCTCCAAACAGCAAGGGCTGGGGGATCCTCCAGATCTTAATCAGAAACTTGTCTTTCTTCTGCCAGGATCGTTAAAAAAAAAAATCTTCGGAGGGGGAATCTTTGCAAGTAACTGACATCTTCCACGAGAGCTTAGAAAGAAAGGGAAGAAGGCAGGGGCAGGGGGGTGGGGGAAGGAGAGAAGAGAAGGGTGGAGAGTGGGGGGGGGAGGGAGGGAGGGAGGGTGCGCGTGGGCCAGATCTTAATCAGAAACGTGTCTTTCTCTGGTCAGGCAGAAGAAGAAGAAGAACCATGCCATCCTAACCCACATCCTCCTTCTTCTAAAAAAAAAAAAAAAAAGGGGGGGGGGGGGGGGGGGAGTCTTTGAAAAGTAGATTCTTTTTGGAATGTTCAGAAGAAGCGAGTAAGGAGAGGGAAAAGGGGAGGGGGAGGGAGGGCAGGGGCGGGCAGGGTGAGGGGAGACTGGATGCGTGGGAGGGGGAAGACGTGGAAACCGTGGGGGAGGGGGGGGGGGGAGGTGAAAGACAGGAACGGGGCAGACAGGGGAGTGGAGCGGAAGGAGAGGATGGGAAAGGCGGGGGGTGGGGGGTGGGGGGTGGCGACTGGGAGAAGAGGCTTAGAATCATGACAGACACACACAAATCTTGTTGGAATCAGCCGGGGAAGTGATAGTGGTCAGACTTACAGGCGTGCTGGGGTACCTTTGGGCGGGGATATCTTTCACCACTCTTCTCGTCCGTGGAAGGCAAAACCGGGAAGTATGGAGTGTAGAAGCTTTAAAAGCACGTCAGCTCTCTCTCTCTCTCTCTCTCTCTCTCTCCTCTCTCTCTCTCTCTCTCTCTGTGTGTGTGTTGTGTGTGTGTGTGTGTGTGTGTGTTTGTGTGGTGTGTGTGTGTGTGTGTGTGTGTGTGTGTGTGTGTGTGTGTGTGTGTGTGTGTGTGTGTGTGACAGAGAGAGAGAGAGAGAGAGAGGGAGGGGGGCGAGAGAGAGAGAGCGTGTGCGCGCGCACGTTAAGAATACGACGACCTCTTTGGCTCCATGAGTTACAGCATCGACTCTGCTGTCAAACATTGCGATGAAAACTTAAATTACTCTTGAAGAAAAACTGTGGAAATATGTGTTTTCCATGAAAAGAAGTTTATACCTGATTTCTACACACACAAAAAAAAGAGGGAAAAAGAGTTACCACGCGTTTATGGCACGCAGTGTCATCCCTGGTTTCCCGAGGAAAACTGTAATCATACTTCAGAGAAAGGTGGCAACAGAAGACTTTTGTCAATCACCGATTTCCCTGTGAAAACAGTAGCTAGGAATACAGCTCCCCCACCCCCCACCCCCCATCCTCCCTCCAGTCCTACTCTCCCGATTGTCATTTTTTCCCTCGCATAGGACAATATTTTTGTTTTGACTGTTTTCCCTCCGAAAACAGAAACTAGGAACACAGTTCTTCACCGTTCCTCCCACCAACCTGATCCCGAGTCTCCTTTTTCCTTCAATGGTTGTGGACTTAGACCCCTTGAAAAAACCATCTGTAGACCCCTTGAAACACAATCTATAGAGCCCTTTGAAACACACAATCAATAGAGCCCTTGAAACACAATCTATAGAGACCTTGACACACAATCTCTAGACCCCTTGAAGCACAATCTATAGACCCCTTGAAACAATCTCTAGACCCCTTGAAACACAATCTATGGACCCTCGAAAGACAATCTATAGACCCCTTGAAACACAATCTATAGACAGACCCCTTGAAACACAATCTATAGACAGACCCCTTGAAACACAATCTATAGACAGACCTCTTGAAACACAATCTACAGACCCCTTGAAACAATCTATAGACAGACCCCTTGAAACACATTCTATAGACCCCTTGAAACAATCTATAGACCCCTTGAAACACAAACTATAGACCCCCTGAAACACACTCTTGGAGCCTGCCCACTTCTCCTTGAGGCAAAGTAATCTGCCTGCGTTCTTCACACCACACCAAAACCACACCACACCACACCCACACCACACCACTTCCTCGTCTCCTCTTGCTATGGGTTCCGACATGATTTCGGAAACTCTCACACAAAGGGAGTGGATGCCGGGGTAGGGGTGGGTTGGGTTGGGGTGGGTTGTGTGTTTCCATGCAAACACACGTTGCATAGCATTCTTTGCTTCTAAACTGTACTTAACTTACCCTTCTCTCTCTCTCTCTTAATAGTTTGATATTGTCTTCATATCTTCATACTTCTTTTTGTGATGTTTCAAAAAAAAAAAAAAAAAAAAAAAAAAAAAAAAAAAGACGCATTTCGAGCGCTATATATCCCATAAGTGATAACTATTGACGAAAGTGAAGATGAACACACACACACACACACACACACACACACACACACACACACACACACACACACACACACACACGCATACATACATACACTCCACACACACACACACTCTCTCTCTCTCTCTCTCTCTCGCTCTCTCTCTCTTTTCTTTCTCTCTCTCTCTCTCTCTCTCTCTCTCTCTCCTCACACACACACACACACGCGCGCGCGCGCGCGCGCGCGCGCAGGCACACAACAACAACAACAACAACAACAACAACAACAACAAAACGCACATACACTCGGGGAAAATATAATTATCTTCTTCGTCCTTCTCGTTGTACATTCCAGTGCCCGTGGTGCCCTTTTCTAAAGTCTATAAACGAGGTCTGGAATCTGTCAACCGTCAGAAAACAGACTCGGTGATCTTATTGGGAAGACGGTTCAGGGGGATGATCGTGCTTCCCTCCTGAAATCATCACCCACAGTAAAGAAGGCGCAGATTCCCTTCCTTTGTTGAAATGGGATTCAATTCAATCCTTGTCGTGCGCAGCCCTGCCGACAACTGATGGGAAACAGCCAAGCGCACGAGCATACTGAACTACAGAATATTCCGCTTGGATTAGACCTGGTATGGAACCCATTTTATTTCAATTCGTATATATCTATAGTTCAATTCGTGTTAATTAGTCACCACTTGCTAATAGATGTTCTTTCACAACTGACAAATAAATAGGCATTTCCTACGATTCTTAAAGGCACGCTATATAAAAAAAAGCTACTGCATTATAGTTATTATTACTATCATCACTATCGTCGTCGTCGTCGTCGTCATCTTCATTATCATCATAGATAAATCATAGCTTTTCCCCCCTTCTTTCTTTTTTTGACTTTCATTCGCGTATTTTTCTTTTAAAATGATACAATGTTGAAGTAGTTTTGTACAGCGATTAGAAATTGGTTTTCAAAAGAACAGTCACGAATGGCAGGCATGCTAAAACTCACGCTGGCCATCTAAAGAGCTGTCACGAATGGCAGGTATGCTAAAACCCACGCTGGCCATCTAAAGAGCTGTCACGAATGGCAGATATGCTAAAACCCCACGCTGGACATCTTAAGTACAAATGCAGGCCTGCCTACTAAAACGCCGCGAACGCTGCGTATACGAATACCCGCCACGCTTTCCATGCAAGGGCCTTCTGCCTAAAACTTTAATCTTCGTTGTGTAGCCATTGCCCTTCGGTCTAAAATTTTAATTTTCGTTATGTAGCCATTGCCTTCTGTCTAAAATTTTAATTTTCGTTGTGTAGCCATTGCCCTTCTATCTAAAATTTTAATTTTCGTTGTGTAGTCATCGCAGGCGACCCCAGTGTAATATTAGTCAGTTCATTTCACGAACAAAACAATCTGAATTATAACAGATGATTTCCTATTATGTCTTTCTACGGCCCATCTTGTCATTGCTGATGTATCATCAACGAGTGTTGTTTACCTAAGTTGTTGTTTCACTCCTTTGTTTTGTGCAGTACTGGTCTGTATATTTTTGTATTGCGATTGTCATTTATAGTTCGGAATTGTATCACGATTTGTTATTCATTGATGGTGAGCATCTATGGAACGTTTCCCTTCTTCTTCTGCCTACGCAGGCTGATACTCCTGCGGACATCCCCTGTATAGACAGGCAAGTATTAATCCCATCTGCCCAACAAAGGGAGTGGAGTTTTGTGTGCATGACCGTTTTTTTATCCCACCATAAAGGCAGCCATACTCCATCTTCCAGGAAGGTGCATGCTATGTGTTACGTGTCATCCATACCAACGGCCAAACTGGCTTTCTCTTCCGAAAGTGACGGGATTTTACGTGTGTGCAAGATTTTATGCGTGCGTTCACACACGGAACCTTGGTTTATCGTCTCATTCGAAGGACTCTATGGGAAATGGAGTCAGAACCAATGTTAACTCCGAGGGAAAAATCCCCCTGTACCGAAACGGCCCGGCGGAGATTCGAACCCGCAACCTTTGGATTACGAGTCCGGCGCTCTACCACCTGAGATATTCCGGTCCTGACAGTTTCCCAAAGGCTGAAATTCTCTCATACACATAACTACGCGTTGTTCTTTCCCTCATTCCCTGGCGTGCACCTTACATTCCATCACAGTTCTCCAAGGTTTCTTTCAGTTGGTTAGGTTGTTCGGTGGGTTGGTGGGTGGTTGATTTTCATTTCAGACTTTCGCTTTTGTTTTTTGTTAGGGTTTTTTTTTTTTTTTTTTTTATTCTCATTCAATACTTTGAGTCATGTTGTGATCGATACCTTTATGCGTCATCGGTCGGACATCTGTCGCACTTTTCGAGAGTACATACCTTTGGCATAAGAACTTCTTGTTCTCCTACATCTCATTGACTGACATTGTGACGTGACGCGCGTTTAAAAGTGAACGACAGACTACACAGATCAGACCTTACATGACAACTACAAACATCGTTGCCCCGGTGTCCTAGCTCCAGCTAGCCAGCTAGGTGCGAAACAACTCGGCAAGCTAACAACACCGCGTTCTTCCCACACGGTCGGGCCGCTAACTGGGTCCCCATCGACCCTCCCCACTCTCTCCGAGACACTAATCGGCAACCGCTCGTCGCTCGGGCGATTCATCATCACAAGGTGAGTATTGACGTAAACCTCGATGACTCTCTCTCTCTCTCACTCTCTCTCTCTCTCTCTCTCTCTCTCTCTCTCTCTCCTCTCTCTCTCTCTCTCTCTCTCTCTCTCTCTCTCTCTCTCTGCTGGTGAAATCGGACTCCGGCCTAGATCGATGTGGCGTTGGCGTCATGGGCTGCTTGCTGCTTGCTGCAGAGCTCTGCTGTATATGCTGTGCCGCTGCTGTGTGCTTGTGTGCTGAGCTCGGCTGTGCGGCCATGTGTAGTCAACGCATGTGATGCGTGGAACCATTAATAGCTGGCACTGGTTAGTTCTGTGTTTGCTTAATGACTGGTTCAGTCTCGGCCCAGTTTTTTTTTTTTTTTTTTTTTTTTTCCTTTCCTTTTTGTGTTTTTTTTTTCTTAACTGTTTACTTCCCGCCGACCCTTTTCTTTTTCTCCCCAGTACACGTTTTAAATAATGGTGTGGATTTTACTCGGTTCACACACACACACACACACACACACACACACACACAAGAAGTAGTAGTTTACTGTTTCTATTGCTGCCACTCTCCGTCATTTGAATTGTCATCGTCGTTATAACTCATTTCATCGCCACGGTCATGCTCGCTCTTCATTCAGCCCTTCTACAAGTACTTAGGCACTTACACTTGTGTCTGCCTGGTGATCTCTGTGTGGCTAGCTGCTGGTACTAATCTGAAAAGCTGAATCCTGCTTTAAAAAAATGCACTGGTTGCTTGTACCACTCTGAAATGCTCAATCCTGTTCAAAACACATACACACACACCAAAAAAAAACAACAACAACAACAAAAAAAACGGTAAAAAACGAAAAAAAAAAACAAAAAACGATCAAGGACTTAGTCCTAAGACCTCCTGATGGGGTGTCATCACGAACGGTAGTAACCGTTAACTCCATTAGCGAACACCTCCTCCACCCTCTCTTCTCTCCCCTTCCCTCCTCCCCTCCCCCACCCCCCCTCCCCCCCCCCCCCCCCCCCCCCCCCCCCCCCCCCCAAAAAAAAAAAAAGTAACATACAACACAACAAGACTCTCCACTTTCCCTGACGGCCACTCCCTCCCTCCCTCCCTCCCCTCACGGCAGGCAGGCTTGTTGGTGCAACCGGAACACTGAGGGACGGGGACAACTAAGGTGCTCAGTCACACCTCACTGCACTTCAGGCTCCACGCCGCACCGCCAACAACGCTCCGCTAATTACTTGAACTGACCTACTTCCCCCCCCCCCCCCCCCCCCCCCCCCCCGCTTGACGCAACAATACCCCCCTCCCCCCTTTTTCTCTCTCTCACTCCCTCCCACCCACCCCCCCGCCCACTCCTCCTTGCACACATCACTTCCACTTCCACGTCCCCATCCTCTCCTCTCCCCTCCCCTCCCCAGCTCGGTGCAGGACAAGTGCACACACTCGTGATACACCTGCAGACATGAGTTTGTTGTGTGCATTAATTGTGTACTGTGCGACCGCACACATGGTGTCCACAGACATCCGCTTACCTACGAGGCCTCGAAATCACGAAGTACTCACTAATGGCAAGTGTATTTCTGAGACTAGGAAGGTAAAAGAAGACGGACAAGTAGTACAATGCTCTAGAACCATTTCACACTTTCAGGTACAACATAGAAAAAATTCATTTATTACGTTCTAAAAAAAATCAGCAATGAAATTTCGAAGGCAAATGGTAAATGAACCATCCTTCAAGGTACACACACATACACACACACACAGAGTCGGTCATTCCCCTGACCGCTGGAGTCGTTGGGGGGACGTGATGAGGCACCCACCCTTTGGCCACGTCATTCGTCACAGTACCCTCTCCAAAACCATTCTTAAAGATACACACACACACACACACACACACACACACATGAACAACTGTTATCAACTTCTGAAATGAGAGGAATACAACTACGGTGATGACAGCGAATGAGTGTGCCGTACTGCTAAACCCTTACATAGCAAGTTTATCTGCTTCTGACATAAGTGGCAGTCCGATGACGATGGTTTTTTGATAAATGAGCGCGCCAAACGTGTAACATGTGTCGACTAACAAGTGCATTAATTTCTAAACCATAAACAGCAAGTAACACTGCAACAATTCCATTTGCACACGAGCATTTGAGGGGACCTGTAAAGGTCATCTCACGCCGACCTAGAACCACTGCATGTGGGCGGAGTTGTGTTGCGTGTGCAGGTTGTTCGAAAGTCTCAATTGTTTGCAATGGTCCTGTTACCCACTCCCCTACTCGCATTCCCCCCCCTTCCACCCAACCAAGACGGTCGGTCTACCTTTCCCTGCGTGTGCCTTCCAGCCTTTGCCTTCAAATCTCAACCTTCTCCTTTACGTCTTCTTGACCTGCTTGTTCTTTCCTTCCCCTTGCATGTATCACGATCTTTCCGTTCGCGACCAGACCTTTCCCTTCGTAACACTCACTATACCTTTCCCTCCGTGCCTTTCCCTTTCCTTCGTATCCCTACCTCTCCCTGCGTAGCCCGGCTTTCCATTCGTGTCTCGACCTTTCTCTTTGCATGCCTGTCTTTCTCTTCGCCTCTCTCTACCTGTCCGTTCTGGTTTTACCTTTCCCTTTTCTCCACATTTCCCTTCATGTCTGACCTTCATGTCTCCACCTTTCCCTTCATGTCTCCACCTTTCCCTTCATGTCTCTACATTTGCCTTCGAACCCCCTCCATACCTCTCCGTGCGTATCCCTACTTTCCATTCGTGTCGCTACCTTTCTCTTCGTATCTACCTTTCCATTCTGTCTTTCCCTTTCCCTGCGTTTTCCTGCTTTTTCCCCTGTGTGTTTCCCAGCATAGGTACATGTCCTGGGGCACGTACAAGAGGTGTGAACCATTGTGTCCGACTCCGAAATACAACGGCGATGGTGCTGATACGGAGCTAAACTGGCCAAGATGGGAGGCAAGATCAAACTGCCCAACAACTGAGGAGCACGGAGTGACATGAGGGGAACAGCGGAGGAACTGTGGTTTTATTATCTGGTACCAATCGCAATCGCTGCGAGGCTGGCACAAACTGGTGAATTGTACCGGAGTGCGCGCGTACACACACTCTCTCACACACACACACACACACACACCCACACACACACACACACACACACACGTGGATATACAAACATAATTGGATAGGTAGATAGAGAGACAGACAGATAGACAGATAAATTGATAGTCTCACAGACAGATAGATTGACAGATTGATACCAGACACAAATGACAACAAAGAAAAAGAAAAAAAAACTGAATATACAAAACTACCTAGTCTCCCATTCTGTTTTCTTTCCATTTCAAATCCTCTTCATGTCAAACACGAACAAGATAAATGCATTTGAAGTTAACTGTTAATCATGTACCTTCGTTACCCCCCACCCCTACCCCATAAATAGTAACGTGCTCCCATGGTGCAGGAAACAATCGGTGTTCTCAGTCCCCTGCAATATGCGCTGGTACGACACTGTGCCAGCAGGTGCGGTGCGCAGCGTCATATGCGCACGCACGCCTTTCACTCCTACGCCCACGGGTTCTGAGTTCGTGTCTTTGTCAAGACTTCTCTATGCGGTTAAATTGGCATAGCACGCTTGGATGAACTCGGGTACACGTTTATGATTTTAACTCTATACAGCATGTTGATTGAAGTTTAATCCCCTCCTCCCCTCCCCCCACACACACACACACACACACACACACGCGCTTCAGTTCTTCTTTTTTCCTCTTCCCTCTCCCCTAACTCTCTCTCGCCTTCCCATCCACGTACGTATACTTCCTCCCATCAACCCCCACTCCTCCCCCCCCCCCTTTTTTTTTTAACCACAACCTCCTTTATCCTCTCAACTTGACCGCGTCATGTGTGTGTGTGTGTGTGTGTGTGTGTGTGTGTGTGTGTGTGTGTGAAACACGTTGTAAAACACACTAACTCCATTCGTTTTCTCAAAAATAAGATATTTTTGGTTTCATTACATGCTCTCCATATGCTTGACACGTGTAACTATGGAAACTGTACGGTCAATAACGGACGAGTTACGAAAAAGTAAGGAAGGCAAACACCCCCCCCCCCCCCCCCCCCCCCTCTAATTTTCCCTCCTTCTAATTTCGCCTTCGCAGATAGCACTCACACGGATATGCTTTCAGCACAAATGGGCATTTCTCTGGTAAACTTCAGCAAATGTTATCCAATCACACTCCCCCCCCCCCCCCCCCCCCCCCCCCCCCCCCCCCCCCCCAGCTCCCTGACTGACTGACTGAAATGTCGAAGCAGGCGCGCAGCTGCAACTTTGCTGCAAACAGCAAGACGACGGATAAGTAGAAAGACAATCTTTCTAGCGATCAGATCGATTCTGCATGATTTTGGCCCAAATCGGCTAGAAGATAGATAACCCTTCATCATAGTAAAAAAAGCTTGGTGCTCGCTAAAACCGTGTAAACTATCATCAATCTTTCTCTTACAACTGATAATGTACGCAACGCTTTGCGTCCAGTAACTAAGATCTCAGGGGGGGTTTTTTTTGTGTGTGTGGATTCAGTCTGTCCAGAACCACATGATTTTCAGTCCACATCAGAGTCGGATTTCTAGTGTGAAGAACTGTCTTGATTTATGCCTTTGCCACAGATACGTTTAGGTCTGTTCAAATGATATAATGAATGTGTCATTTGGTGATGAGTACAGAAAATCGACTTCATGAATCGACTCCTTTGCAAGCCCTTCGCCCCTCCTTCCAAATCTCTCTCTCTCTCTCTCTGAACGACCTCCTTTTCCGCCATCTCTCTCTCGTCTCTCTATATACATACGAGTATAAATACAAGGATTTGTGTCATTTTGATGTGTGCTCTCTCTCTCTCTCTCTCTCTCTCTCTCTCTCTCTCTCTCTGAACTACCTCCCTTTCTCCCCTCTCTCTCTTTTGTCTCCCTATACATGTAAGTACAAATGCCAGGATTTGTGCAATTTTTATATATGTGCTCTCTCTCTCTCTCTCTCTCTCTCTCCTCTCTGCCCCCCCCCCCCCCCCCCCCCCCCCCCCCCCCCCCCCCCCCGCCCCCAACACACAAGCGCGCGCGCCAGTGTAATGACTCGTTTATTTTGGAAAAAACGCGACCTAAAACACACCAACGTTTACCATTGTGCCTACTGCACTTCGCTGTGGCATGACAAAGCGTCAGCTGTAACTCAGGAATCCAGTCATTGGAGTGAGTGCACTGCCCTTTGGTCTGTTGGCCGGAAGTGCTAGCCAGAACACAGTATTTGGTATTTTGGAAAAAAAAAAAAGATATCCTGAAAAGCTCTGAGCTTTTTGTAATACTTTATAGGATGTAGAATTCTCTAAGCTATCAGGACTTTCGTACACACACACCATCATCGCTGGGTTATAACATCAAGCAGCGCAGGTTTTCTTAAAACTTTGATTCATAAAGTTAATGTGTTTCACCACGCGGGAGAAGAGAGAGAGAGAGAGAGAGAGAGAGAGAGAGAGAGAGAGAGAGAGAGAGAGAGAGAGAGAGGGACACACACGAGCACACACACACAATGCACAGATGCACACAGAGAGAGAGAGAGAGAGAGAGAGAGAGAGAGAGAGAGAGGGGACACACAGACACACACACACCACCACCACCACCACTGAACTAGAACAGAACATGCGAAACCACAACACATCACATCACAACACACAACACAAGACAACACAACACAACACAACGACAGCGCAAATGACGCCACAAAACCAAGCAAGAAGAAAAAAAAAAAAAGACCCAAACTGTACATACCTTAGGGTGCGACTTCCTAGGGAAGGCCACTTTGGGGTCCACCTGCACAAAACCAGCAGAAGGGCAGAAGCCGTCAGCCATGTCTTCAATGATATCTACAGGCTACGATTCGGACAAATGAACCGCACAACAAACTAACTCCCAACAACACACTGGAAATGGCCAGCGTTCAAAACTGTGCGAGTCAGGACAATCAAATCCTACTGGTTGGCAGGCAAGTCTTCCTCCAGACCACAAGCCAAGCGAGTCAAACGTTGGAAAACAAGACTCCAGTGGAACGCCCTCCAGCGCTCCGCCTGGCGGCAAGAAAGCAACGTCATGATATAATCTACAGAAATCATTTAAACGAAACAAAAAAAAAAAAAGAAGAAGAATTTAAAAAAAAAAAAAAGGGGGGGGGCGAAGAGAGAGAGAGAGAGAGAGAGGGGGGGGGGGGGGGGGGGGGGGGGGGGGGGCGGGGGGGGGGGGTAGGCGGAGGCGGGGAGGCGAAAAGTTTCCTCTCTCCCCCACCAGCGAAAAGACGAAATCAACAACAGGTGAATAGCGGTGTTATCAGGCACCAATCGCAATTCAGTTTACCCCATTCGGCGAATCCATCGCATGGCTCCCCTTGTATACAAAAGAGAGAGAGAGAGAGAGAGAGAGAGAGAGAGAGAACAACCTAATCGAGAGAGAAAGAGTACAACCTAAGAGAGAGAAAGAGACAGACAGACAGACAGACAGACAGACAGACTGAGCATGCGTATCTCTAATACATGTTTCTTTCCATTTAGAAACCACTTCGTTTCTGATACAAACAAGGTAAATGTAGACTTGCAAAGATTTGAGGTTGCCGATGGATTTTTCTTTTAAATGTACTCAGTCTTTGTCGCAGTTGTGATCTTTTGTTTGTTTGTTTGTTTTGGGTTTGTTTTGTTTGGGTTTTGGTTTGTTTTGTGTTTTGTTTTTCACACACACAGTAAACAGTAGTGTCCCCTGATTCCTAGATGGGGCGTCCATGGATGGCAAGATTAAACGTCCTCTTGATTGGCCGGAGGCTGTTAATGACACAGGGAATGTCCCGAGTTCTCACTGTCTCTTAAATGCGGGGGGGAGGGGGGGGGGGGGGGGGGGCAGGAGCGAGCCACACAGACGAGTGGTCTACATCAAAGGGAACGAAGGAAATAAGTACTGGTGTCACAGTTGGCCGATTTCACCGATAAAATGATACTAGAAAGGCGTTAATAGGGTGACTGAGGACAGGACGCGGCAGGGAAGGAGGGAGGTGGAGGGGGGTGGGAGAGGGGATGGAAAAATGGTGCAGATTACAGATGACTAGTTCTTCAACGGCGGATGAACAGCTCGCCAACGAAAGAAGCTTACTTCTCTTTTTCCTCAAGCATCTCGCAAATTAGTATTACCACGCAAGAAAGACTGGGACACACACACACACACACACACACACACACACACACACACACACACACACACACTGACAGACAGACAAACAGCCAGAGACAGCCAGAGAGAAGGGGGCAGACAGACAAAGAGAGAGAGAGAGAGAGAGAGAGAGGAGAGAGAGAGAGAGAGAGAGAGAGAGATTTTGTCTGCTTCATTCTACTTCAACACGCCTCTTCGATGTCATGTCACACATTTACTTGTTAAACTACAACTGCCAGCGAAGCACACAACCTACCGGACAAGAGAGAGAGAGAGAGAGAGAGAGAGAGAGAGAGAGAGAGAGAGAGAGAGAGAGAGAGAATGTTTACAGCGAGTTGGAAGTGTTATACGTGAAACTGAGAAATGGTTTAGAGAGAATTCGAAGTGTGTTTCTTTTTTCTTTTTTTTCAATTTTTGGTCAAGCGTGCTGACCGCGATCAAGACTGCTTAGAAATCAAACTGTGTCCAGCAGGCAGAAAAAGTTGCTTTTATGGTAAATCGTCTGTGTGTGTGTGTTGTGTTATTTTTTTCACGACCTCTCTCTCTCTCTCTCTCTCTCTCTCTCTCTCTCTCTCTCTCTCTCTCTCTCTTTCCGGGGACACGATTTGAGCTCATTCGGATAGAGGACTGGGACTTCCACAACAACGTTACGTTCAGCAGCGAGGCTAGATAAAGCTTCACCCTTCCCATCACGTCTGTCCTAATCCGTTCTGAAAACGAATTATCCAACTCAAAGTCAGCGAGAGAGAGAGCCTGAAAGAGAACGAATTACCCCCCATTCAAAGTCAGCCAGTGACAGACTGAACTGGAGACGCTTGGAAACCTTGTTTAGGAACCAGTCCTGGCTTGAAGTTGAAAAGGTTTTGTTGATTCAGCAGTTTGTTGACGTTAGGGGTAGTGTGTGTGTGTGTGTGTGTGTGTGTGTGTGTGTGTGTGTGTGTGTGTGTGTGTAGGGGGGGAGGGGGGGATAGTGGGAGAGAAGGGGGAACGGGCGTGAAGAGGGGTATGCAGCTCTGTGTGTGTGTGTGTGTGTGTGTGTGTGTGTGTGTGTGCGCGCCCCGTCAGACTGCACTCTGCCTGCAAGCTAAGGAAGACGTTTCAGCGACAGACACTAAACAGAAGTCGTGATGAGACGATGGGCCTTTGGGGCCGTGGAGGTGTTGAAGACGGATGGATAAGGAAAGGTGTATGGCGGCGGGTGGGTTGTGGGGAGGGAAGAGGGGAGGGAGGGGCTCCTATTATCCGATTAGGCTGACTCCGGGCACTTACTGCGTCTGTATTCTCTATCGCACTTAACCCCACTCCCCCTCCCAAACACACACACACACACACACACACACACACATACACACACAATCTTCTCCTTTGTCTCGGCGCCTCCAACCTTCGGTTGTTTTTATGGCGGCAGTGATCAAAAAAGGCTGGAGAGAGAGAGAGAGAGAGAGAGAGAGAGAGAGAGAGGAGAGAGAGAGAGAGAGAGAGGTGTGTGTGTGTGTGTGTGTGGACACAGAGAGAGGAGAGAGAGACAGAGAGAGAGAGAGAGAGAGAGAGAGAGAGAGAGGAGAGAGAGAGAGAGAGAGAGAGAGAGTTCTATTCTTCTATGTTCCACGATACCTCTGTCATTTATCTCACTAGCTCACGAACACGGAGTTCCGATAAAGTTTTCACAGTTTTATCATTTTAAAAAAATCGTAATACCGGTAGTTCAAGTGATAGTAGTAGTACTTAGCAGTAATAGTAGAAGTTGTTTGATCATTGTTTCATGGAAGCAGATCCGATTTCGTTAGATCCATTTCAATTCATGTTTATAGCCCAACCGATCAAAGTTGGTAATATGAGGGGGGTAGAAGAGGGGGGGGGGGGGGGGGGGGGGGGGGGGGGGGGGGGATATATGGCCGTCACCTCATTAAAACTGATTTCCAACATACTCCTGAAAAAGGCGAGCTTATTAAAATGCGTAGACATTGCTCAAAATCCTGTCTTCCTGAAAATGATCTGAACATCAATATTTATCCTGTGTAGGTCCTTTAAAATAATTTTTAAATCCCATCTGGCGAACACATCTGAACAGGGTCATTAGGGAGGGAGTGTTCTGCATAGTGCCCATGTCTGACATCGTGGAAGTCCCAACACGTCATCAAAACCAACAGTTTATAACGGGTGGTATGTCACATGCATCGCAGCGCTTTCCTAGACATTTCAAAGGTGTTCAGAAAAAAAAAGTGGTCCGCTTCAACAATATTCTTCTCTCTCTCTCTCTCTCTCTCTCTC
>JADBJO010014295.1:58383-65883 GCA_016801955.1 Conus betulinus | reverse complement strand
GCCCCAAAATCTCGGGGTCAGGGTGCACAACAGGCCAGCTCCCGGAGGAGAGGGAGTGGGGACTAAGGAGAGAGGCGTAGCGTCTGGAGGAGCAAAAACACCAGGACACCGAGGAGAGAGAGAGAGGAGAGCGAGAGGAGGGCGAGGAGAGGAGCGCGGGAGAGGAGAGAAGAGGAGGAGGAGGGGGGAGAGAGAGAGAGGAGGAGGAGAGAGAGGAGAGGACGGAGGGAGAGAGAGAGAGAGGAGGAGGAGAGACGGAGGAGGTGGAGGCGGAATGGAAAGAGAGGGAGAGAGAGAGAAAGAGAAGAGCACGAGAGGAGAGGGGAGGAGGAGGAGAGAGGAGACGAGGAGAAAGAGAGAAGGAGGGAAGGATGGAGGAGGAGAAGAGGGGCGAGGAGTGAGAGGGGGAGGGAGAGAGGGGGGAGGGAGAGAGGAGAGGGGGAGAGGAGAGAGAGCGCGAGAGAGAGGAGCGGAGGAGGGATGAGGGAGAAAGAGGAGAGGAGAGGAGAGGAAGAGGAAGGCGAGGAGGGAGGAAGAGGAAAGATGAGGAGACAGACAGAGAGAGAGAAGAGGAGGGTGGGAGAGAGGGAGGGAGAGAGAGAGAGAGGAGAGGGGAGGAGAGAGAGGGAGAGGAGAGAGAAAGAAGAGAGGAGAGAGAGGAGGAGGAGACAGAGAGGAGGAAAGAGAGAGAAGGGAGAGATGAGAGAGAGAGGGAGAGAGAGAGAAGAAGAGGGAAGAGAGAGAGGTGAGAAAGAGAGGAGAAGAAAGAGACAGACAGGGACAGAGAGAGAGAGAGAGAGAGCGAAAGAGAGGGAGAAGAGAGAGAGGAGAGAGAGAGGAGGAGGAGAAGAGGAGAGAGAGAGGAGAGAGAGAGGGAGAGAGAGAGAGAGAGAGAGAGGAGAGAGAGAGAGAGGGAGAGAGGAGGAGGAGGAAGACGGAGGGAGGGAGGAAAGGAGAGAGAGGGGGAGGGAGAGGGAGAGAGAGAGACGAGAGAGGAGAGGAGAGAGAGGAGGGAGAGATGAGAGGAGAGGAAAGAGAGAAGAGAGACAAGGAGGGAGAGAGAAGGAGAGAGAGAGGAGACAGAAAGAGAGGAGAGAGCGAGGGAGAGAGGAGAAGGGAGAGGGAGGAAAGAGAAAGAGGGAGGGGGAGATGAGAGAGAGGGAAGAGAAAGAGAGAAAGGAGAAGAGAGGAGAGAGAGGAGGGAGAGGAAAGAAGAGGAGAGAGAGAGCGGGAAAGAAAGAGAGGAGAAAAAAGAGAGAGAGGAGGAGAGAGGAGGGAGAGAGAGAGAGGAAGAGAAAAGAGAGAAAAAGAAAGAGAGAGAGACAGACAGACAGAGACAGACAGACACAGACAGACAGACAGACAGGACAGAGAGAGGAGAGAGAGAGAGAGAGAGAGAGAGAGGAGAGAGAGAGAGAGAGAGAACGGGCCTCAAACCAGAATCTGGCTCTGGGGCTGCTCCTCCCACCCCTCACCCCTCCTCCTCCTCCTACCATTTAACACTCCCGTTCTGTCTCTCCTACCGCGCACCCTTACTGTCTGTAAAGGAGGTATTCTCTCTCTCTCTCTCTCTCTCTCTCTCTCTCTCTCTCTCTCTCTCTCTCTCTCTGTCTCTCTCTGTCTCTCTCTCTCTCTCTCTCTTCTCTCTCCCTGGTCCCTGGAGGTCATTTTGGGTGATCGTTCCTGTTAGCTGTTCGTATTCAAAATACTGAATCCCAACTACTAGAATTGTCTTTCCCCTGTTCACAGAAAGAAGAGTACACCAACGATGGCGTGTCCAGCTTTGATTCCTCGTTTCTACGTTGTCACTACAGCAATACTCAAAAACCTTAGAGCGTTGTGATGAGGATCAAAACTTGGGGTACGTTTAGGAAAATTTTGCGTTATTCGAAATCTATATATACATATGAATGGAAAACTTCAAACAGATACATCTATATAAACGGAAACTCGCCATGGAAGCACATCTTATCAATAAACTCTGGAAGAGATTTGTCGTAACTTGGAATTGTTGTACTTCTTGATTGTCTTGTCGCTTTCAACCAGAATACAAATGCCTAAGTAGACCTACTTCAGTTTTCTTTGCGCTTTTTTCTCAGGACACTGACTGTAAGCTGAGTTACACCAGTATTATTTCCAATTGATTAAAAGGTCATCATTCGCTTTAAAACTGCAATGAAGAGTCTATTTTCATCTAAAAACTTTATGACAGGGTGGTGTATTGACTCATAACGATGCTCTGTGCGAAAATCCGACACCTTTTGAGCAATATTGACTGAAATAATCCGTTGGGGTTTTTTTTTTTTTGTTTTTTTTTCTTTTTGTTTTTGATTATTTTTTTTCGTCTCCTGTAAATTTTGATTTTCAGACTTACGGGCAGTTGTATTTCCGGGCGGCGAGATGTTACCCGTAGGGACTTCCCTCTAGACCTCAGACAAGTCGGTGTTACACGAGTTTGGTCAAGAAAAGGAGATGCATCATGGCTTTCGCATGTGATTCACAGTCTATTTGTTTAAATAACACTCTATAATGTGCTGTGCTTCAAAACCCCACTGCCACGGATCTCCTCTGCCGCTGCGGTCTTTAGCAGCTTCTCTCGGGTTCAAGCCTTTTTTCGTCGGGTCTTTGTCCACGATCTAAATTAAGCAGCTGTCTCCCTTTAGTTTAATTCAATTCAAGGTCAATGGTCAGTCACACCCACAGCTGGACCCATCTCAGGGAGGTGAAGACCTCTCTAACACGTCACTGCTTCAGACAGAACGGACAGTCAAGTTATTACGCCGAGTAGCTCTAGCGGCACTTTTTCAGCTGGGTGCTAACGGTAGCTTTCGACCTCTCAGATATATGACTGCGAAAAACAGCGAAGTCCCACTGAGCTAGCCACTGTATGTGTGTGTGTGTGTGTGTGTGTGTGTGGTGTGTGTGTGTGTGTGTGTGTGTGTGTGTGTGTGTGTGTGGTTGTGTGTGGGGGGGGGGGGGGGGGGCGGGGGGGGGTGTGTGTGTGTGTGTGTGTGTGTTGTGAGCGTGTGTTTGAGTGTGTGTGTGTGTGTGTGTGTGTGTGTGTGTGTGTGTGTGTGTGTGTGTGTGTGTGTGTGTGTGTGTGAGTGAGTGAGTGAGCGCGCGCGCGCGTGTGGTGGTTTGTGTGTGTATTATTGTTGTTGCTGTTGTTGTGTTGCTGCTGCTGCTGCTGCTGCGGTAGCTGCTGATGTCGTGGTTTTTACCTTCCCCATCATTTTCTTTTACCATTCATTGTGGTTCCAAGTCGCGCACACCCAGGAGATCGCTGCTCGTCGCACGGAATCGAACCGTCAACGAACGATCGGTCCACGTCACGAGCTGCTCACAGGACTACAGACTGGAGCAACTCTGACCGCGAGGTTCACTGACCCTGTTCTGCCTTTCTGAAAAGGACCCTGCTCTGCCTTTCTGAAAAAGGACACTGCTCTGCCTTTATGAAAAGGATCCTGTTCTGCCTTTCTGAAAAGGACCTGCTCTGCCTTTCTGAAATGGACCCTGCTCTGCCTTTCTGAAAAGGGCCCTGTTCTGCCTTCTGAAAAGGACCCTGTTCTGCCTTTCTGAGAAGAAACCCAATTCTGCCTCTCTGAAAAGGATCCAGTTCTGCCTTTCTGAAAAGGACCCAGTTCTGCCTTTCTGAAAAGGACCCTGTTCTGCCATTCTGAAAAGGACCCTGTTCTGACTTTCTGAAAAGGACCCTGTTCTGCCTTTCTGAGAAGAAACCAATTCTGCCTCTCTGAAAAGGATCCAGTTCTGCCTTTCTGAAAAGGACCCAGTTCTGCCTTTCTGAAAAGGACCCAGTTCTGCCTTTCTGAAAAGGACCCTGTTCTGACTTTCTGAAAAGGACCCTGTTCTGCCTTTCTGAAAAGGACCCTGCTCTGCTCACGACAGACCGACAAAGATGTTGCAGCAGCCTGAAAAGGAGATTTCCCTTCACAGAGTTTACTCGTGTGTTCTACTCTTCCCTGACTGTCTTCGCTATACATGTGTGTGTGTGTGTGTGTGTGTGTGTGTGTGTGTGTGTGTGTGTGTGTGTGTGTGTGTGTGTGTGTGTGTGTGTGTGTGTGTGTGTGTGTGTGTGTGTGTGTGCGCGTTAATGTGTGTGTGTGTGTGTGTGTGTGTGTGTGTGTGTGTGTGTGTGAGTGTGTGTGTGTGTGTGTGTGTGTGTGTGTGTGTGTGTGTGTGTGTGCGCGTGTGTGCGTGTGTGCGTGTTTGTGAGTGTGTGTGTGTGTGTGTGTGTGGTGTGTGTGTGTGTGTGTGTGTGTGTGCATCTAAGTGTGTGTGTGTGTGTGTGTGTGTGTGTGTGTGTGTGTGTGTGTGTGTGGTGTGTGTGTGTGCGCGCGCGCGCGCGCGCGCGTGTCTAAGTGTGTATGTGTGCACGCGCGTCTAAGTGTGTGTGTGTGTGTGTGTGTGTGTGTGTGTGTGTGTGTGTGTGTGTGTCGGTGTGTATGTATGTGTGCGTGCGTGTAGAGGAAGGGGCGGCACTGGATTTTTTTTTATTGTCTTCCAGTGACGCTGAGAATACCATATAATTCCCAAGTGACGTATATCGACGTTAGATACCATAGGCTGACTCACACAAAAACAACCAGCCTGGTTCTACTGACGATTCTGTCCTAGGAGGCGAAAACCGACACCACACAGGCGAAACAAACGGTTCTGCTCATAACACAGAATTCAACTGATGTGGGACTCTTTGCAGAGCCAAAAGTACAATGGGTGTTTGCCTGCACTTCTTTTCACTCGATGCCTATTTTTTCAGCAGTCTTGGACATCATATCAACCAAAATGTAACACTAGTTGTTGTTCCCCCCCCCCCCCCCCCCCCCCCCCCTTTTTTTTTTTCAGAGATATTCCAAGAGGTAGTCTGCTTCCAATTCGCAACGTTCACCTGTTCTATGCCGCCCCCCTTCCTCAAAGACTGTTCCTAAAATGTCACCCGGGTACCACAAAAATATATCTTTTTGTGTATCTTAAAAAAAAACAGAGAAAACGCCGGCTAAACACACCTAACACTGAGCTACAAAAAAAAAAAAAAAAAATGGCTGCTGCCAAATTGCGGTGTATGTTTAAAAATCTTGGTGAAAATGAGTGCCCGAAACCAGTTTTTTTTTTTTTTTTTTCACCCAATGTTCCGAACTGGAGAACAGTTGACACAGCATAGTATTGGCGAGAAAATCACAGCGTAACACGTCACAGCCAGTGCCAGTAAGAGTATTTTGTTGTTGTTTCTTTTTTTTTCCCCCTTTTTTTTTTTTTTTATTATTATTTTATTCACGTACACCGCCTTCTAGAGGAATTTGACAAGCAAACCCCACAAGCCTAGCTAGTTGCCAATGCCGCGCTGTAAGGGAATGTGTGTGTGGTTGGTGATAGGGAAGGGGGCAGGGTGTGGGGCGAGCTAGGAGGGGGGGGGGTGGGGGGAGAGGAGGAGAGTTGGGGCTGGCACTGGGAGCGGGCATGCGGAGGGGGGGGGGGGGGGGGGGGGGAAACGAAAAGGTGGGGAGAGAGTGGGGGGGGGGGGGGCCGTCTGAGACAAGTCCATGACCTATCGCCCTGAAACTACTAACACACAAACACCCCCCTTCACCCACACCTTGGGGGTACCTTGAGCGTATGTAGATGAAGGCAGAAGAGGAGGAGGAGGAGGAGGAGGGAGGAGGAGGAAGGAAGGGGAGGAGGAGAAGGGGTGAGGAGGGAAAGCTGGAAAGGGAGAGATCTAGGAATTGCTCTTTGCGACATACATGGCACGGCCCCTTCCTCCCCACCCCATCTCACCCCCTTCCTCTCCTCCCCACCCTACCTCAACCTCGCGTCCTCGTCCAACCACCTCACCCCAAGCCGCCCCCCCTCCTCCTCCTCCCCCCCCCCCCCCCCCCCCCCCCCCCCCCACCACACCTTCCCCCACCAAGACCAACCCCCCCTAGGAGGCAGACACCACCACCACCACCTCAACCAACCTCACCCAAGCCGCCCCCCCTCCCCCCTTCTTTCCCCCCCCCCCCCCCCCCAGCCCCCCCCCCCCCCCTCCCCCCACCCCCTCCTACACTTTCCCCCCTCAAGACCAACCACCATCTAGGAGGCAGACACCACCACCACCACCTCAACCACCACCACCACCATCACCACCTCCACCAACACCCATTCGATCACGGTAGTCTGGGCGACCTCCCAGAGGGGAAGCTGTGCCAACCCATCACGTCATTTTGCCAACAAGGCTGGGAACGGATGAAGGCAGGGGAGGGGTGGGGTGGTGGCGGGAGGGGGGGAGGGGAGGCCAGGGGAAGATGTTGGGGGGGGGGGGGGAGGAGGAGGGTGTGGAAGGTGGTGAAGAGGGGGGGGGGGGGGGGGGCGCACATCATTGGCGCTACCGTCCACAATCACCAGCTGAGGAACTAAAATGTACACGGACTCTGTCCCCCTCCCGTCGTCGTTGTTGCATCCAACGCCGTCGATGGCCAGGCACGAGGATAAAATTCCCTTCGTCGCCTCCCCTCTCCCACCCCCCACCCCCCCCACCCCTCTCTCTCTCTCTCTCTCTCTCTCTCTCTCTCTCTCTCTCTCTCTCTCTCTCTCTCTCTCTCTCTCTCTTATTTTTTCTTTTGTGTGGTCTGCATGATCTGAAACCCTATTTAACACTTATTACGGACAGATATTTAAGTTTATTACAACGAAATTCAGACATGGTATTTCAATATTGAACGTTTATCACAACGAAATTCAGACTTAGTATTTCAGAATCAGCTGTCCGTCCTTACAGATAAAAAACAAACAAACAAACAAACAAACAAAAACCGTTAATGGCAGTTATTTACTTTGCCCACTGTGGGGAAAAAAATCTCAGGAGAAGGAGTTTGCGTTTTGTTCTCTGCTGCTCTGCTCTTGGAATACTCGGCATAAAAAATTTATCAAACACAAAAAGAAAAGGCAGCCTTCCTTATTGACGTTGGTGTTGTTGATGTCTACAAGTTCTGATGAAGAAGTTGAACATTTCTCGTTGTTCTTAAAAAATATAGAAAATAAACTAATGGTTGTTTCGTGAGAATTATCCCATGTCAATATTCATATTTTATGGTTGTTTTTTTTTTTTTTTTTACTCGTCTTGTATTGTTCTTTTTTATTTGTTTGTTACTTTCGTATAATATCGTATAATATCCACACATTCCTTCCTTAGGAGCCAAGGCCTATTAATGAATAAACCATCCAAATGTCTCTCTCTCTCTCTCTCTCTCTCTCTCTCTCTCTCTCTCTCTCCTCTCTCTCTCTCTCTCTCTCTCTCTCACCGCGAGGGCTGTGCACCAATCAGGGCATGTTTTTCATTCATACCGTACTAACCGAGAGGTGTGTGTGTGTGTGTGTGTGTGCGTGTGGGAGGGGGGGGGGGAGGAGAGCGGCGGGACCACAGCAGTGCATATCAATTCACAAGGGTTTACCTTGCCGATCGGAAGCCCTTCAAGACCGCCTCTACCTTCATGTCTAAGGGGA
>JADBJO010014295.1:44490-48320 GCA_016801955.1 Conus betulinus | reverse complement strand
ACCAATTGTTTTGCCAGATGTCATTGGATACCTATCATTTTGCCTGATGTCATTGGATGCCTATCGTTTTGCCTGATGTTTCGCCCAAAGGACGGGGTTCGTTTCGCTTTTCACACAGCCTCGACTTTGTGAGTCGAATCCAAGTGGATACAAAATGTAATGCCGTGTCTGAAACCTGGCAGTTCCCTGCAAGCTGGCATCGCAGCGAACATCAAGGAAGGGGTGGCAACTCTCCTCCGAAGGACACGGGATGTGAGAGGTCAGTGTCAGGCGGCGCAGCGAACCTTCCAGCCGAGTGGGTGACAGCGGGTCTAGCCAGTGTCACCAAAGGACAGTTCCTTGAGATGTTGGGGTGGGGGGGAGGGGGGGTATGGGGGAGATCGGAGAGATTGAGCGCTGCCTGATTACGATTACTGTGGCCTGGGATCTCATACTTTTTGAGGGCGGGGCATGGGGGACACCCCTCCTGGGACTGGGCTGAAAACACTGCTCTCTCTAACCGCAGTCTGCGTGGCTCATAGATGGGACTCATGCAGCGAGCTCCAGTGACTTCTGCCCTGCCCCTTCCTTGAGGGTGCCTCACGTGGCACAGGACCTTCGCGCCACACGAGCATGAAGAAGGCCACCTGGTGGCCCAGAAGACAGGCCTTTTGAAGGGGACAGAAGCGAAGAACACTGACGTCCACCGACCGACGGACGACCAACAACCCACTAAGTAAACCGGAGTTAAACACGGAACCAGAGCTGAGAGAGCGGCAGACGACATCCCCCGTCAGGAACCTAGACATACTTCTGCCAATGACCACTACTACAACGACAAATGCAGACGTAGTTCTGCGTTGTTTGTAGAGCTTAACCTAAAGCGCCTCCGGCCAACAGGATGGTTAATCCAAACCTTCAGACTGAAACCTGTACACATACACGCGCGTTTCTTCTTCTTCTCATTCTGTTCTTATTATCGAAGTGATCCCGCTTCGGCGATCGTTGCGTCAATGGTCAGTTTGAATGGTGCTGTCCACACCGTTTCACTATGCAGAGCTCAAGCTGTAGTAGCTACTTTCATTTAATTCTGATCAACCTCTCTCTCTCTCTCTCTCTCTCGCCTTCTCTCTCTCTCTCTCTCTCTCTGTGCCCCGTGTCTGCTCTCTCGCTCTGCGTGCGCGTGTGTGTGTGTGTGTGTGTGTGTGTGGTGTGTGTGTGTGTGTATGTGTGTGTGTGTGCTTGTGTGTGTATGTGTGTGTGTGTGTGTGTGTGTGAGTGAGAGAGTGTGAGAGGAGAGAAGAGAGAGAGAGAGAGAGTGTGTGTGTGTTTTTGTGTGTCTTTGTGTGTGTCTGTGTGTGTCTGTGTGCGTGCGCGCGATCGTATGTAAAAGATGATGCCATTGGTCAAACACTGTAAAGTGCCTCGCGACTGGTGCCCACTTTTAAGCGGCGTTACACTGGCGACACCTACGTATATCCAGGTAAACAGGTAGGTAGGCATGTAGGTAAGTAGATACGTAGGTAGACAGAAAGATAGAAAAATATATGTACAGAGAGATGGATAGATAGATAGACAGATATACAGAGACTGACACACAGACACAACACACACACACACACACACACACACACACCACACACACACACACACACACACACACACCACACACACACACACACACACACACACACACACACACACACACACACACACACACACATCACACACACACACAAACACACACACACATACAAACACCACTAATGTCAGACTTGGTGACCTGCAGGATTCACAGTCTACGCTGCCTTGCCATTGGTACCAGACATAACCCGTAATTCGCCTGTCGCACAACCTTTAAAAGTAGCGAAGTCGCCATCACCTTCCACACACTGCAGACTGGAGAGAGACACACAACCCTTTCCTTTTGTCATCCGCTCATAAATCTTTCTTTTTCTTTTCTTTTTCTGCGCACGCAGGCTAATACTCCTGCAGACACTGCCTGTATAGACAGGCAGTGGAGTTTCGTGTGTATGACCGTTTTTTTTTTTATCCCGCCATTAAGGGCAGCCATATGCCATCTTCGGGGAAGGTGCATGCTATGTGTAATAATGTGTCATCCATACCAACGGCCAAACTGGCCTTCTCTTCCGAAAGTTGGTGATGGGATTTTACGTGTGTGCAAGATGTTGTGCGTGCGTTCACACGCGGAACCTCGGTTTATGGAATCAGAACAAATGTTAACTCCGACGAAAAAATCCCACTGTACTGAAATTCGAACCCGCAACCCCAGGCTCACGAGCCCGGCGCTCTATCAACTGAGCTATTCCCCCCCACCCCCACCCCTCCTTCATAAATCAATCATCATCATCCACGAAACCTTTCAATACGACACCACACACATGCGTGCGCACGCGCGCGCGCAGCCACGAACACACACACACACACACACACACACACACACACACACACACACACACACACGAGGAATCCAGAGAGAGGGAGAGAGAGGAGAGAGAGAGAGAGAGAGAGAGAGAGAGAGAGAGAGAGGGAGAGAGAGAGAGAGAGAGAGAGAGAGAGAGAGAGAGAGAGAGAGAGAGAGAGAGAGAGAGACCCTGCTTCCTAACTGTAACCGTTATGTCTTTCGTCTGTCTTCAAGCGGTATTCTGGAAGAGACCCAGGATGGGGAAAACACACACACCACACACACACAACTCACACACACACACACACACACACACACACACACACACACTCACACACACACACACTCACACACACACACACACACCATACACACACACACACACACACACACACACACCACACACACACACACCATACACACACACACACACACACACACACACCACACACACACACACACCATACACGTACACAGGAGATGCGCAGAGAACGAGAAAGCAGAAACGGATCAGATGTGTGAAGGTGAGGTGACCCGAAATTTTTGCCTCCATGTTATGCATACTCCGCGTGCTACGAACAATGCATAGTTCGAGGGGAGGGATTGGGGGGGGGGGGGGGGAGGGGGGGATGTCAGACTAGGTGTGCGGGATGTGGGGGGTGGGGGGGGGTGGGGGGGGGTGGGGGGGGCGGCTGGGGCTCAAATGGCGCAGAATAAACTGACAGCCGCCACCAATAACAATAATAATAATAACAATAATAACACGATGCGTGGCAGTCAGCAATAACAAGAGTCATTGTAATAACAATATTCAGTCATGCGAAATACGAACGGAGAAATCAAGCTCACTCACATAAACTTGGAAGAGAGAGAGAGAGAGAGAGAGAGAGAGAGAGAGAGAGAGAGAGAGAGAGAGAGAGAGAGAGAGAGAGAGAGAGAGGTGCGGGCTTAACAGCCACGAGACAAAGTTAGATGGAAGAAGAAATATATAATAAACTATTTAGAACACGGCATTATTCAGGCTTGCAACAATGAAACAAACAAATAAAAAGACGATGTGCCCCCGGCGCGCTTGTGTGTGTGTGTGTGTGTGTGTGTGTGTGTGTGTGTGTGTGTGTGTGTGTGTGTGTGTGTGTGTGTGTGTATGTGTGTGTGTGTGTGTGGTAGTGTGTGTGTGTGTGTGTGTGTGCGTGTGTGTGTGTGCGTGCGCGCGCGGCGCGCGCGCATAGGGGTGTGACAAGAGTGTGTGGGGAATGAGAAGGAGGAGGGAGGGTGCAAAAAGAGGAGAAAGATACAGACGGACGGACGAACCATGTTGACAGAGGAGATACGGGTTATATGGAGAAGGAGGATTGGGGGAGGGGAAATACGGAAAGATATATGGGAACAGGATTGGGGCGGAAATACGGGTATATGGGAACAGGAT
>JADBJO010014295.1:34490-39490 GCA_016801955.1 Conus betulinus | reverse complement strand
GTGTGAACTATCCTGAATAAAAAAAAAAAAGATGCATTCTTGAATTATAAAAAAAAAAAAAAAAAAAAAAGGAATGGGTGAACCGTGATTGGGCGAAACGTGACATAAACTAGCTGTCAGGATGAAAGAGTGCTGCACGCTGAACACAAATCCCAGTCGAATCCCTCGAGATGTTGAAGATACAAGCACAGACACTATCATTAGTCAGCACTACTGACCATGGCCCCCTTTAAAAAAAAAAAAAAAAAAAAAAAAAAAAAAAAACTAGACCCGTGCAGTCTAAATTTCGTTGTTGACTTTTTTTTGTTTCTGAGCATGCAGATGACTATGCACTGTGTTTAAGGTTAAACATACATGAAGGTCGCAAGTTTCTTTACTACTGAATACATCAAAACAATGATACCACTCAACCTGAAATCAATACACAGCATGAACCTTTCAGCATGAATATCATTCTATCTGAACTATCGTGTTAAGTAAGTTTCAAAGGTTAAAATAATGACTAAAAACATACATGAGTAAAAAAAAAAAAAAAAAAAAAACACAGCAGCAAGACCACACATACAGATTCACTTTTCATTCACATAGCTGACATGTGTTAATTGTACACAATGTTAACTGTACAAACTGCGATAGAAAAACAAAATCAATGGAGAGTTTTTTCATTTGTGTTGTGACGTAACGGATAACCCATGACGGAAGCCCGGGTACCCGCCCACGCGCGTTGATTAATTGTCAGGCTTCTTTCTACTCATCGGAGGCGTTTGCACGTGTCTGTAATTTTAAGATCGAGCAGCTGCTTGCTGGAATACCACAACATTCATCGTGAAAGCAGTCATGAGTGCAAAATTCAAGCCAACGTGGGTATCTGATCTTCAGATTCAAAAACAACAAGGACAACAAAACAGCAACAACAACAACAACAACAGCAGCAACAACAACAACAACACCAATAACGCGAGCTGGAAGGAACTGCCTGACAGCGTTATTTCACATAGGAATGAGAAACCATCAATATAATTATATCAGCACATGTACAAGACGGAGTTTTAACAAAAAGTCAGCTTTTTTCCGTTCAAGCCCCTGACATTCGCACAAACGCCTCTGTTTTGCGCCGTCCCCTCTCTGCTCCTGTGGCAAAGGAGAGACCAGACCCAGAAGTCCATTCTCCAAGACTAGGAGTTTGGTGGGGGGGGGGGGGGGGGGGGGGGGTCCAGAAGCTGAAAGAGGAGACATGTGTGAGCCCCCCCTCCGTTACCAGCAGCACCGTGTCCCAACAGCAGTCCCAACCCGTGCACCTTGCCTTTTTGATTTCAGCACTTTCGTCGATCAATCACATACAATGTGTATTGTAAGTAATGCTCTGAGAATAGAATCCACCGCGAACAAGGTGTATATCAACAGAAAATAGGACTTCCGTAACGAAACACAGGAATTCACCCTCCCCCGCCTGATGAATGAATGCATGCATCTCTTGTCAGCTTTTTTCGCGCCTTCAAAGAGAACTGGGTAAGTACCCCAGTCTGCTCTATCCCTGGACAGAGAGAGAGAGAGAGAGAGAGAGAGAGAGAGAGAGAGAGAGAGAGAGACCCAGCATGCCGGTAAATACTGTTAATGCACAGCATCTTCTCATGCGGGGAAAATGTTGCTGAAGGCGTGCAGTTGAGCTGGCACTGGCTCTCTGACGAGCAGCACGAGCCATGCGCGCGACTCTGGGAATGAAAGAGTACGTTTACATCCGCGAGGGAGTGCGCACTGCTGAGTTAACTTACGGTCAGCTGTTGATACAAACACGTGGCCGATTCCCATGACCCTACCAGCGAAGCTGAAGAGAACTACAGAGAGCTCCTGAGCAGGACGACCATTTCATCCTGAGGACCCGCCTTGGTTTAAGGCTGTCAGGCCAATTGACATAGGCTAGAACACCAAGGCTACATCAAATGTGTTGTTAAGCTCTGCAAAAGTTATGCGGGGATTGTCTTCTGTTGTGACAAGCTCCTAGCATAACTTTATCAGTCTCCAAATCCCCCGAAGTCGGAGTGTGGCTGCCCATGTGGAGGGTAATCAAAAACGTGGTCACACACGTGATGTTCTCATCCACAGCCGATGCATTTGTACCATAGTGTTCAAGTATTTCGGCTGTTTGGATTATCCCTGGAGTCTTTTAACCAGGGTACGACAACAACAACAACAACATCCTGAAGACAAGTTTCCAACTGGGTGGTGTTTGAGAAGAGGAAGAAGAAGAAGAAGAAGAGAGAAGACTAAAAGACTTTTTTTTAAGCTGCTGAGAACAGTCGGGGTTAAAGATTATCAGAGCATTTTCAGGGAAAATCTGGCATACGCCACGGAATGGCTACGGACAGAACAATTCGCGACTGAGGGCAACAAGGGATGCGGGGGGAGGGGGGGGGGGGGGGGGGGAGGGGGGGGGGGGGGGGGGGGGGGGGCATACACATATCTCGTCCCAGGGCGTGTTTTAAAGGTAGGGTAGGGGGTGGGGGTGGTGGTGGGGTGGAATAAGAGAAGCGGGAACGGTGGAGAGGAAAGGTAAGGTAAGATAAGGTAATGTTGCTTATAACCCAGCCAACCGCGAAGGGACCACACACCAGGCCTGTCACCGCGAGAAGTCAACACACAAGTCATCTAAAAAAAAATTTTTTTTAATTTAAAAAAAAAACGCATCCACACATTCCTTTAAAATACACCTTCTGAAAACCCGCCGGAAATTCTGGAACGGCGAGGGTGCCAATGGGCCAGGTGTGAAAAGGCACAAGTGAACGGGTTTAGCGGTAGAACCAAAGTAGTTGGAAGATTTTTTCTTTTTTTATCCCCTAAAATTTGTTTTCCAAAATCAAGTTCATTCACCAAATCCTTATTGAACGAAGACCAGGGGTAGGCGGGCCGACGACAGGGGTACATGGAATTGGTAGAAAAGCGGGTTAGGGGGAGAGATAAAAGGGGTCAAGAGCTGTAAAAAAAAAAAATAGGTGAGCTAGTCGGTGATTCGCCGCCACTGTCTCTTATATTTGCCAATGAAGTGTTATATGACGAAGTGTGTGTGTGTGTGTGTGTGTGTGTGTGTGTGTGTGTGTGTGTGTGTGTGTGTGTGTGTGTGTGTGTGTGTGGTGCGCGCACGCATGCGCGTTCACGCGCGTGTGCATGCGTGCGCGCGCATGTGTGTGTGAGTGTGCTTGTGGGGTATGTGTGCGTGATGTGTGTGCACGCGTGCGCGCGCGTGTGCGTGTGTGTGTGTATATGAGTGTGCGTGTATGTGTGTGTGCGCGCGCGCATGTGTGTGTGTGTGTGTGTGTGTGTGTGTGTATGTGTGTGTGTGTGTGTGTGTGTGTGTGTGTGTGTGTGTGTGTGTGTGTGTGTGTGTGTGTGTGTGTGTGTGTGTGTGTGTGTGTGTGTGTGTGTGTGTGTGTGTGTGTATATGTGCGTGCGTGCGTGCTCGAGTACGTGCGTGCGAGTGGGTGGGTGGATGGGTGGGTGTGAATGCAAGCGTGTGTTGCGTGTGTGCGTTTTTCCGGGGGTGAGGGTGAAGGAAGGGTGATCCTAGAACCCCCCCCCCCCCCCCTCCTTACCCGCGTTTAATTGAGGACAGTTCTTTGCTCTCTTCACTTAACTAATTCGATGAAAAAAATCCCAGCTGACAACTTTCCATCACATGATGTTCATTTCCGCCTGACGCCAACTGACTGACAGTGCTCAATCCCATTCTGGATCATCTCCTGTTGACAGGAGGGCCGTCTACCGCATCAAAATGAAACAAAAATAACATAAGGAGGGGGGTGGGGGGGGGGGGGGGGAGCGAGAGAGAGAGACTCAGAGAGAGACAGAGACAGAGAGACAGAGACATAGAGAGAGACAGAGAGATAGGGTGAGAGACAGACAGACAGACAGACGGACAGGTAGGCAGACAAGCAGGGAATTAGAGAAAAGAAGGAGAAACAGAAACAGAAGATGTGGGGAAGGACGAACGGCAATTGGAAGGAAGATATTCCTGGAGAGAGAGAGAGAGAGAGAGAGAGAGAGAGAGAGAGAGAGAGAGAGAGAGAGAGAGAGAGAGAGAGAGAGAGAGAGAGAGAGAGACACAGACACAGAGAGAGGATTTTTTTTAACTGAGTGACGAAACGGAAAGAGCATTAGATTGCTTTTTATCATCCGGCCCTCAAAAAATTAATATTGACGAATTACAAGACCAATATGCAGTTTTTGTTTTGTTTTGCTTTGAGAGAGAGAGAGAGAGAGAGAGAGAGAGAGAGAGAGAGAGAGCGATGGGCGTTAGGACTATCCCCAGAGACAACACACGTCATACAGTCACTTCCTCTAACCACTCCAAAGTAATAGGCCTACTACTTACTGCACCTACCACTCACCTAGCACAAAGGACACAGAACACAAAGGGAAACTTCAGTTCTTGAACCATTGGAGCAAAACAAAAGATCAAACCGATCCTAGATACAGACAGACTATGGGAAAAAGAGCGTCAAGTAACGCGCTTCTTTTTTTTTTTTTTTTTTTTTTTTTTTTTTTACATCACGCAAACCAGGTGTTTTGGAAAAGCTTACAAATGATAAAGCTCGCGAAGAGTGTCTGCCTACTCACTACTTTTCAAGGCCTTCAACACAACATGGGAGCAGACTGTCCAGGACAGAGACGGGTGGCGACCAGCTGTCCGCAAAGGTGCAGAGACCTGTGAAAAGCAACGGAACTGCTGCAGCTGAGCAGCGCGCAGAATGATCAGGAAGACCGGTGTCAACAGATCTCCAGCTGCTGCCACACATCCATACCGTGATAGATCTTTCCGAGCGCAGATCGGCCTGACCAGCCATCTACGCACTCACCCCCCGATCCCAGGATGACTAGATGGTCTTCGTCGTCTCGACGGACAACAAACACAAAACTTGTCAAGTCACGTCAGCCCCACCCTGGAAAGGTACACTGCAAGCGTAAGAGCTTTCGCGGGCTTCTCAAAGACACGGACGCACCGTTGA
>JADBJO010014295.1:6990-19490 GCA_016801955.1 Conus betulinus | reverse complement strand
ATTGATAGACTATCTTAAAACAAAAAGGCCAATGTGGTGGCGAGACCAGAAAACACCCGGTTGAATTAATCAGCTCCAGTTCCATGGACTGATGACTACAAGTGATGGGTTTGGGCAACGACGTCAGCCATTTTATCTCATTGCCTACGTCGTGTGTAGAAATATCGTCACATTTTTTCTTTTAAAAAAAAAAAAAAAGCAGATTAAGAAGACCTAATACTAAAGAAAAGAACGAGCCACGATCCGCCTCTTGATCCGGATCCGCACCAAAGGATCCGGCCTTTCACTTGAAACAATCCGTCTTTGCGTCAAGTTTCGCTGGAACTGTTTCAAAGGGTTTTGCGCAATCTTTGTACACAGAAGTTCAGACAGACTCTGGGGCCTCAACTTGCCGGAGGTTGATAACCTGCACTGCGATGGGTGCAGCCACAGGCAGAGACCGGCGGCCAGTCCCCACGTGAAAACTGAAAGGGTGAAGTCTACAGGCGAAATAACTCGTCTTATTATTTATGTTTTTCTTTTATTTTTACCGTTGGGAGTTCCAGTACTTTGACTGAAGTTCCGCTCAATGAGTGAAAAACTTCTTCATTTTCGTATATCCTTTTATACTGGCGTGTCTTCACCCACAGTGAATCCCAACCCCCCCCCCTTCCCCCCTCCCCTGTCCTCTCGCCTTTCTAAAAAAATGAACCCTCTTGTTCTGTCGCCATCGCTATCGTCACCGCAGCGTCTCCACAAGTTCTTCCTCCACACCCCCTCCCCCCCCCCCCCCGACGCGGTTCACACCAGGCGGCTCTGTTATTTGTTAATGCCACTGTGTCTGTTTGTTTGATTTCATCCCATTACTAAAATAACAACATTCTGACATCAGAGAAGTAAAAAAAACGAACGAAGTTGATGATAGCCGCTGCCGATTTCTCTAGACACAAAACAAAAACAAAAATCAAACAAAACAAAAATGCACGTATACGAACATCTGCCAGAAACGAATAATGAACCTCTCACCTTGCTTAGCTGTATGCCGGTTTGATTTACAAACTTTTACAAAATTTTATTAACTCACACAGAGAACTCAGTACCCTCGTCAACATCCGCTGGCGGCTGTCCAACATCTGGTTATCCCGCCCTTCTTTCTCAATGCTCACTTTGAATTTATTTTCATGCGCGTCTCAAAACTAATGTCAAACGAAAGCGGAATCTGCAAAAGGAGAGCTGAAGGAAATCAGTGGGTCACATAAAAAAAAAAAGGGACGATGGTTAAAATAAAATGAAATAAGAACGATAACGGCGGGAATCACGAAGTGTGTGACAGACGGCAATAAATTATTAGCGCAGACTTTCCACAAGGCGAGGAAACAATTCACACTGAAAAAGCCCCCAAATCCCTATGGAGACATAAACAGGATCATGCAGATCCCGGACAAACGTGGGGGTTTTTTTTTTTTGTTTGTTTTGTTTTTTGTTTTTGTTTTGTTTTGTTTTTTTTTTTTGTTTTGTTTGTTTTGTGTTAAATCTTTCTCTTTTTCAGTTACAACAGAAAATCGCACACGACGCTTTTATAACCACTGTCGTGGTTAAAACCACCACGATTGCGCTTATGTGATTCACCTCTGAACTTCAGTCATAAAGTTCGGCTTTTCTTTCTTCTCTTTCTTTTTTTTTTTTCTTTTTTTTTTTTTCTAGATTTCTTTCTTTATTTCATTTTTATTTTCAATACGTTTAACCCCCGTTTTGTAATTCTAGATAAGTCCCCGTCTTCTTCCCTCATCCCCTCCCCTTCCTTCTCTCTCTCTCTCTCTCTCTCTCTCTCTCTCTCTCTCTCTCTCTCTCTCTCTCTCTTATTTCAACAGAGGGCATGTCAGTCCCTCTCTTCTTTATATTTAAAAACAGGGCATGTCAGTCCCCTCACTATATATTGTAACAACACCTCGATCAAAACCGTCACGCAGTAAAAACCGTGTTTTTGTCTCGTCTTCTCTCTTTCTCCCTCTTCCATCCCTCTCTCAATCCCAGTTTCCTGGGATGGTAAACTGTTGTCGGACATATCACCTCTCAAGGAAAGGTAAGCGTTACCCCTTCATAACCAAACCGAAAAAAAATCATCCCGTAAATCGTTGGGTGTGTGATCAAACGAAGGGCGGAAGGAATCGTTTATCTCCCAGTCAATGAACAGTAAGGAACATGATCTTTTGCTGCTGCTGTGTGTTGACAGCATAACTTGCAGGTAATTAAAAAGGTGTGTGTGTGTGTGTGTGTGTGTGTGTGTGTGTGTGTGTGTGTGCGTGCGTGCGTGCGAGCGTGCGTGCGTGCGTGCGTGAGTGTGTGTGCGTGCGTACGTGCGTGCGTGCGTGTTTGGGTGTGGGGGGGGGGGCTAATCTCGAGCAAAAAGGATAGAAGAAACCACCGGAAAAAAAAAAAGAAGGGGGGGGGGGGGGGGGAGGGGGGTTCCAAGCTTGCCAATGTACTATCTTTTAACTTTGCTTTATTCTGTTTTGCTCGTGTCTTTTGAAAAAGGTCAAACCAATTTTCTTTTTTTTTTTTTTTTAATCTGATCTAAGACTTTACAGAAGAAAGATTTTTTAACAAAATCTCTGGTGTGATTTAGGAGGTGTATTTTAAACGGTTATGTGAATAGTTTCTTTTTTTTTTCGTGCGTGACTTGTGAGTTGACTTCAAGGCGGTGGCCAGCCCCGATACGGCCCTCCGCGGTCGGCCGGGCTGTAAGCTTAACTTACCTTAACTTACGTCTGCATCTACGCTAGGTGCACACAGGCATGGCAACTAACCGAATTCAGGAGATGAAACAGTGACCTTCCTCGCCTGGACAAAAGCGATCTTTTTCCAAATAAATTGGTAACATGAAAATAACGGTTTTGGTCTCCCCAGCCTCATATTAATTAAGATCCCCCTTTATTTAGCCTGTATCCACCACCGAGATAGCAGACGTTCACTTCGCGATCAATCCATCAGCTTTCTCCTAACGGAGCCAAAGGTGACCAGACGGTCATCCCCCTTCCCGGGCATCGCTCGACAAATTAGAGCCGCGCTGGGGGGGTCACATTTCACCTTGGCGGCAAAGAGAGCCCCACACAGCGAGAAAGTTCTCTGCCCCTGCTAACACCATTACGGTCGCCGCCACCCGCTCTTTAATCAAGCCACCACCACCACACACCGACCACCACCACACTCTTTTCCTCTTCCCTTCCCCTCCCTCTGCATTGCCCTCTTTAAACCCATCCACCTCACCAATCCTTCCTTCCCACTAAATGGCTGCCCTCAGTTCCATCCCCGAAAATTTGGTGTCTCGTTCGATCTGTTCCACAAACCCAGAAATTAATTAAAAGTAAAAGAAAAAAAAACCAAAAGAAGCCGAAGAAAAAAAAAGGAAGGAGTAAAATTGGGTAAAAGTTGGGTCAGTGTGAAAAATAAAAGAAAGAAAAAACAAATAAAGAAGAAAGACGTGCATTATGGATAAAATAAAAATGACAAAGAAAATGAGCCGAAAGAAAAGGAAAAAAAAGTTGTAGCGGAAAGAAGGCCAGGAAGCCACTAAAAAAGCCGTTCATTATCAAAACCATGGGCACGTGTCCGGTTCCTTAATAACAAAAAAAGTGTCACCAGCAAGGAAAAGCTAAAGTCATTTATCTTCGTTTTTTTTTTATGTGCATCTACTGACGGCTCATAGGAGGAATGCATGAAAAAGAGCAAACAAGATTTTTAAAAAAAAAAAAGAAAAACCGAAAGCTATTCGAAATAATGGTCTCCTATTTCTTTCCTAGAAAAAAAAAAAGACCGCTTCTCTATGACAAAAAAAAAAAAAAACTCAAAGGCCAGAAAAGAGCAACAACCCAAGTAATAAATCACTGCTCAAAAAAAAAAATGGGACAAACAAAAAAAAAGAATAAAAAATGATCTTTATAGCTTGGGGACAATCCTTAAGACAGGGCGGAATGCGGTACTTTCAACGATGGTATATTAATTGTGGAATAAGGACAGGGGAAAAAAGAAAAAGGAAACGCTAAGGATGTGACGACAAGAAAAAAGGAATTGAAAGAATAGGAGAAAGGTAGAGAGTTGGGCAGCTAAAAGACTACTGAACGTGAGAATCACTGAAGAAGGAACAGTATAGACCAAAAAAACAGCAATTACACGCACTGAAAGGACGACATAAGTCAATTCTAGACGTATATACAGTAGGGAAATGCCGTCTGCCCTCCGGGTAAGCGAAACTCCTGATCACCTTCGGGTCTGAAATTAGGTTGTGGGCAAAAAATGGATAGATGTGGAGGAGGATTTTGCACATAACCCATTTTGTAAAAATAATATCAGTGGATAATCCCTGCTCTAATGTCTCCGGATTAATGGCTGTAGAGGGGGTGTATACATGAAATGGTAAGTGTGACTATCATTAAGCTTTGTCGTGCTGGTGGTTTAGTACAGGGCGTGGTGTGTTGTCTTTGGTATATGCTGGGTCTAAAGAGGGGGTGTCGTGATGGGTGGGTCGTGGGTTGTAAAGGCGATTAGCTTGATCGGAGTAAAAATATTTCAAACGGTCTCAATTTAAAAAAAAATTTGCAACCTGCAGGGAGAACATGAACGAGTCGCGGGCAAAAAGGTGGGTGGGGAGGTGGTCTGTGCGTTGTGGGAGTTAGTGGGGGGGGGGGGGGGGTGGGGGGGGGGTGGGGGGGAAGTGATCTGGTGCTCTATCATGTGGGGTGAATAGGGGGGCAAGAAATGCAGTCTCGTCTAGCAAGTGAGGGGTCAACGGACAAAAAGGTGAGGAAATAGGCACGAGTGGGGAAGAGGCAAAAATCATAGTTCTGTAACGGCGTAAAGTAGGTTAAGGCTGGACGAAAAATATGGCAAAAAGGCAAAGGATGGCACGTAAAGGACACGGTTACGCCAGTGCTATTGAACAAATCGTGAAAATCCCAAGGACAATCGGTCCTTGACCAAAACCTGCAGCACCCTGAAGCGGATTCATAGATCTCATCGTGGAAACAAGCAACAGGTCAACGGTGTGATAGGGGGTAGAGCGCGTGAACGCATAGGTTTTTCACCCAGGCATGACGGGGAAAAACGGAAACAGCCCGCTTTAGGCAAATTTGGAGCTTTAAAATCACACAACACAAGTTCGAAAGGAACATGTGAGAAACACCAACACTGCGCCGCACGGCGCACAAACAGGGGATCTTGAAGAACGGAACGGCGGGTTCCCCGCGGTAAAGGTGGTAATGAAAACCTTAAGATTAAAAAATTGACCCGGGCGAAGCGGACTGGTAAGTAAGTTATTAGAAGATTGAGGGAAGAGAGTCCGTGGAAAGGGGTGACCGTGTAATGTATCACAGGGGGGCGGTCGTGGGGTTTGATGGCGATTGAGAAGGTCTATGTGAATGAATAAGGGGAATGCAAACTGGTGGTAAGCAACTAGGGTGGCGGAAACCAAGGAGACAGGGCTAGAAGACTAAAAGGGTCCCTCCGTAATGGGAAGCGGAAGATGCAGAGGGGATGTAGTGGGGGGTGAAATAGTAAGACTAAAAAAAATGGTATGGTGGGGGGGTTGATGTGAGAAGGTGCGTGTGGTGGGACGGGTGTAGAGGGTTGAAGGTTAGTATGGAGATTAGACAATGTGAAATAAGTTTTAGTAGGTGGCTGGGGGTTCGATGTAAGGGTAGTGAGTGGAGGAAAAAGGGAAAAAGAGGGGGTTGGTGAAAGTGGAGAAGGGAATATGTTAAAGGGTAGGGGGAGGTGTGCGTGTTCGGTATGAGGGGAAACTAATCAGTGGGGTTGTATGTCGGTGGGGGGAGAGGATGGCATTCTCCAGAAGGGGTTCCCCTGAAAAGGGGCAGGTAAGAGATTCATGAGAAGACGAAAGGAAAACGGGGGAGGGGCGAGGCGGAGGGGAAAAGGGGGGAAAGGAGGAACAGGAAGGGAAAAGAAAGGGGGAAAAGAAGGCTAGGGGCCAGGAGGGGGGGGGGGGGGGGAAAGGGGGAAAAAAAAGGGAAGGAAAAAGTGGAAAAAAGAAGTGGAAGGGGAAAGGGGAAACGAAGAGATACAAGTGTCCCTTGAAAAAGAGAGAAGGGGAATCTCTAAGCAAAGAAGGGAAAAGAATAGAAGAGGCAAAATTTCATGAAAAATGACAACAAGAACAAGACAAACGAAAAAGAACGGTAAAGCAACTGGAAAAATCCAGGACGATAAATACAAGGAACCGCGATAATGGGTGGGGATGGCCTTCGAGGGAGCAGATAGGGAAATGAAGGGGGGGTTGAAGAGATGGCCGGCAGACAGGCAATATAAAAAGGAACTGATCAGACTGGGGCCTTATGGACTAACAGGGGGAAGAAACTCACTTATGCGTGGGGGACAGTTACACGCTCATATGACATTTTGACTGGGAACAATTTCTGGGAGACGGGACAGAGAGGGGGCTGGAGGGAAGGGGATGGAGTCATGTACCAGAAAAATAGACTGCAAAGGCAGAAAGATTGTCCATGTAAGGATGTACACTCTCAGCACAAGCAGAGGTCAGGTGATTTAACCACAGCCAGTGTTGCCTGGAGAAACAGGTGCGTACTTACCAGCTAAGGTCGGGGGGATAAAAATACGGAAGTGGAGGGGTGGTTCACTAAGAAGGAGTTAGGTAAAGGAGGGAGTAGGAGGGGGATGGGGGAGAAGACGCTACTCGCGGTGAGATCGAGGATCGGAGGAAAGGTTGACAGGGAGCGCGGAAAGAGAGGAAATACGAGGACAGAGCTGGAAGAAGACGTGGGGGGTTGACGGAAAGGGAAGGGAGGGGGGGGGGGGGGGGGGGGAGGGGGGGGGTTAAAGAGGGGGAAAGGTATCAGGGGGTGGAAGAAGGGGAGCCAAGATCGAGGGGGCCCTGGCGGAATAGGACGGGTAGGTGGCAGGAGGAGAAGTGGTACATGTTGAGGAGAAGGAAGAAGGAAGAAAAAAAGGGTGTGGAGAGAGAAGAAATGGAAAGAGGGGTGCTGAATCGAGGGACGCGGAAGTAGTCACGGTTTGGGTCGTGTGGCTGTGTGTGGGTGTGTGTTGTGTGGAGGGGGGGGCGGGGGAGGATGAAGGGGGGGGGGGGGGGGGGACAGGAAGTCGGGCTGTGGAGATGTAGAGTCATTGAACAGGGGAGCGAGAGGGCAGACGAGCAAAAGTCAACGGAACGAGCGGGCGCAGCGAGGAAAGAAAAAAGGAAGGAAAGAAAAGGTTACAGAGGAGGTGCGTAGAGACAGAGTGACCAAGGAGAGAGAGAAAGAAAAGGGGAAAAGAAGGAAAAAGAGAAAAAAAAGAAGGAAAACCGCCAGTCGTGCAGCTCTGTTGACTTCGAAAAGTACTATCCGCATGCTAAACCCTCTTCGTCTGGTCCAAGAAAAAAGATGTTCAGTGACGAGTATGAATGGGAACAGAGTAAGACAATTTGCACTTGTCCCATGATGTATGCATTAATGTGTGGTGGTCTTTCGCTGCAAAACAATGATGGCTATGATATGCAACATGGCTTGTGTAGGTGAAAGAGAAGCGAAAAAAAAATAGTTACCACATCTTGCCAGCCCTTCTGCACTCAAAATTCGAGAACCCAGGAGGAAGGAGTAAAGGGGTGAGCAGAATGAAGGGGCGGTAGTTCCTACGCGTTTCGAACCACTGTATGTTTCAGTTCACAGATGTGAGCTTAAAAAAAATGCACTTCCATACATATAATTGCACAAATCCACGTGACATCTTTGGGGCTTTATTTTGGTACACTTTATCATCCCTATTCAAAAAATAAAACTTCCGATCCCCCAACATTTTAAACAACATTTTGATTTTTTTTTTTTTTTTCAGTAAAAATTTGGAATTTCGCATATGATGTCAAATTTCGGGAAAATTCGGGGAGGGGGGGAGGGCGGGTGGATTGGAAAGGATGGCAGCTTTTACAATAAATTACAGTCAACTCAAAAATAGTTGAACGGAAAATACTCGGCCTAACCAAATTCCGAATATAAGGGACCGCTAACCAATATTGTCAGAAAATTACTCCCTAAACCTTTAAAAGCACCAGTCCAATCGTTACTCGGTCATGAAATTGCTAGTGTAAACTAACGCACAAGGAGGAGGGGCGGGAAGGAGCAGGGGGGGGGGGGGGGGGGGGGGGGGGGGGGGGGGGGGGGGGGGGGGGGGGGGAAAGAATGGTGGGACAGGAGGGGGGGCTGAGGAAAAAAGAAAAGAGAAGAAAAAAGAATAAAAAGGGTCATTCGTACACCCCGCTACCACGCGACCTGCGACATGTCTTGCGACTCCAATCGATCAAGATCCAAAGGCTACCATCGAACCTGCCAAACGACGAGGCGCTGCGATGCATACTAACTGCGCCTCCGCTAATGCTGAGCTCGCTATCTCGCGCTCACACACCCACACCCCTACACAACAGCCAGGGAAGGCAGACGACAGACAAATGGCACAACCAACTCTGCTTCTCCTTTCGAAGGGGGAGGAGGACTCGCACACCAAAGGGACATAACTCACCGTGATCGTCTGGTGGCCGGATCCTTCAGCACCATCGCTTCCTTGATTTCACCGTATTCTCGAAATAAGCCCGCAATGTGTCTGGAAACAGAAAAAGAAAAGGAAATTTATGAGACAAGTTTAAAAAACAATGAAAGAACAAGAAACGAAACACACACATACATCCTTAGCACAGACTGGCCGTCTGCTAGCTCTCTGTCGTCTCTCTCCTCTCTCTCTCTCTCTCTCTCTCTCTCTCTCTCTCCTCTCTCTCTCTCTCATTCCCTCCCCCGCGCGCTCTTTCTCTCTTTCTCCCCCCCCCCCCCCTTCATATGTTGTGTGTGTGTGTGTGTGTTGTGTGTGTGCGCGCGCGCGCGCGCGGCACCTCCCTCACACTATTTGTTCTAGCACTGTGTGGGTGTGTGTGTGTGGTGTGTGTGTGTTGGTGTGTGTGGTGTGTGTGTGTGTGTGTGCCTCCTCTCACACTATTTTGCCTAGCATTTGTCAAAGGATTGTGTGATCACCATCACTCTCGAGTCACACGCCAAACAACAACCGTACATGTTCGTTCATCATCCGTTTGCATGGCAGCATCGTTTGGTTTCAGTCACTGCAGCTTACTAGGTATTTTTGGGGAACGGATAAGATACATCGATGGAGCTGTGTAAACGGCTGGTTTAAAAAATGGAGGTCGAGTGAACGCCCTGCCCACTTCTGATCACAACCCCCACCACCCCTAACCTCCTTCCCACACCCCACCCCTTTCCCCTTCCTCAGTTATCTACTTTCATAACCAGGCCTCCTTGAATTGACGTTTATCAAAACACTGAAAAAAGCTAAGGGTCATTTCAATGTGTGTGTGTGTGTGTGTGTGTGTTGTGTTTGTGTGTGTGTGTGTGTGTGTTGTGTGTGTGTGGGTGTGTGTGTGTGTGTGAGTGTGTGTGTGTGTGTGTGGTGTGCGTGCGTGGTGTGTGGTGTTGTGTGTGTGTGTGTGTGTGTGTGTGTGCGTGGTGGTGTGGGTGTGTGAGTGTGTGTGTGTGTGTGTGTGTGTGAGAGTGTGAGTGTGTGTGTGTGGTTGACAAGCCTCTCTGTCTCTCTCTTTCTGTACAAGCCTCGCTCTCTCTCTCCTCTCTCTCTCCCCTCTCTCTCCTCTCTCTCTCTCTTTGTGTGGTGTGTGGTGTGTGTGTGTTGTGTGTGTGTTGTGTGTTGTGTGTGTGTGTGTGTGTGTGTGTGAGACAGTATGGCGAGAGAGACAGAGAGAAAGAGAGACAGAGAGACAGACAACGACAGACCGACGACAGACAGACAGACAGTGACAGAGACATAGAATGAAAGACATAGACAGAGATACAGAGACAAATACAAAGACAGAGAGACAATCGTAAGCGTATGCACACACACCCACACACACACACACACCCACACACACACACACACACACACAATAACGCGCGCGCGCGCGGCGCGCGCGCGCGCAAATACACAATGGACACTAAGTATACACACACACACACACCACACACACACACACACACACAACAAGCGCGCGCGAATACAATGTACATTAATTAGAGAACACACACACACACCATGCCACACCACCACACACAACACACTCCATTTCATTCATACTGTTGGGTAATTGTTCGCCGAACAAACAGCACGCGCGGAAGACACACACACACTACCACACACCACACACCACGCCACACACATCAACACACACAACAGTCAATCATACTGTGTGGGTAATATAGTCGCTGAACAACATCTGCGCGCGCGCAAACACACCACACACACACAAACACACACACACACACAAGCCCACACACCCACACATTTCCAGGCATACTGTGTGGGTTAAAAAAAGAAAAAAAAAAAAAAAGAAGAACAAGAAGAAACAAGAAGTCGGACAAAACAAATAAAGAACAAACTAAAAAAAAAGAAAAACAAAAAACAAACGAGCGAAGGAAGACAGACACATAAAAAGGAAAGGAGAAAAACAAAAAAAAAGAATACACAGAAAATCAGACGGGGAAAAAGAGATCAGGAGGGAGGAGGAGGTAAAAAAGGGAAGGAAAAGGAAAAGAAAGAAAGGGGAAGGGGGGGGGCGGGGGGGGGGGGGGGGAAGGGAAAAGAAAGAGGGAGAAAGAAAGAAAAAGGAAAAAAGGAACAGAAAAAAAGGGAAAGGGGGGGGGTAAAGGTCGAGAATGCAAGGGGGGGGAGGGGAGGGGGGGGAAGATCGCACGCCGGGGCGAGGGGAGAGAGAAAAGAAGGCAGGGAAGGAGGCGGGAAAAAGGAGAAAGGGGGAGGAAGGGGGGAAGTGTAAAGAGGGGGGGGGGAAGGCGGGGGGGACGGGAGGGGGGGGGGGGGGAGAAAAAAGCCAAGAAAAAAAAACGGGGGGGGGGAACATTCTCCTCGCCTCTCCGCGCGCGGCGGTCGGGCCCGCAACCCCACCCCTCCCCAACCCCCTCCCACCCACCGCCCGCTCTCGCCTCCTCCCACTCTACTCGATCCTTCCTCTCTATCCGCTCCTCCCTTCCTCCTCCTTCCTCGCCTTTTTCCCTCCCGCCCCTACCGCCCCGACCTTCCCCGAGCCCCGCCACCCCCTCCACACACCCCTACCTCCCTCCCTCCATCCCTCCCAGCCCCAGCGACACCTACCAACAGAAACTGAAGTCGTGAATTGCGATATTGTGTAGCTGTCGGTATTACACGAGACCGTTCAACAATCACGCAAAGTTGTCATGCAAGTAGTAGCATACTAGTGTGGTGTGGGTGTGTGTGTGTGTGTGGTTGTGTGGGTGTGTGTGTGTGTGTATGTGTGGTATGGTGTGTGGTGTGTGTGGGGGGTTGTGTGTGTGGTGGGTGTGTTTGTGTGGGTGTGTGGAGTGTACTGTGTGGTGTGTGGGGTGTGTGTGTGTGGGGGGGGGGGGGGGGGGGGGGGCGGGGGGGGTCTACATATCTCTATCAACACACACGTTTACACTTACCAAACACACACACACACACACACACACACACACACAAGAAATAAATAAATAACCTTACGCTCTTCTCTCTCGCTCCCTCTCCTCTCTATCTCACACACCACAAACACTGAACTAACTAACGTGAACCTAAAATAAATCAATAAATTACTCTCTCTCTCTCCTCTCTTCGCGCTCCCCGATCTCACACCACACTAAACACACACACACACACCAACACACAAACACAGCACATTCAGTACACGCGGTTTTTCCACAACGACGAAACATCACCCAGGCGTTGGCAGGATTCTCTCCGTTCACCTAGGAGTGGGAAGACTAGGTCCCTGCGGATAAGCGGATGCGGAGGAGACGAGGCCGGGGGTTGACAGAAGGAGGGTGAGGGGAGAAGAGAGAGAAGAGAGAGAGAGAGAGAGAGAGAGCGAGAAGAAGAGAGAGAGAGAGACATACACATAGAACAGCATAGATATGTCATTCGCACAGGCCGTAGCCCTTAGAGATAGAGAGAGAGAGAGAGAGAGAGGAGAGAAGAGCGAGAGAGAGAGAGAGCTCAGAATTAAGAAATTTGTATTCAGAGTGACAGACAGCAGACTAATACGGACTGAGACAAAAGAAACAAAAAGAGAAGACGGGAAACAGAACGAAGACAGAGACAAAGACGAAAGAGATTTAGTGTTCAATGTGTACAGTGGTAGCTGTGGGGAGGTTCCGCAGCTCATGCTTGCTTCCGTGCGTGCGCGCATGTATACGCGCGCGCCGCACGGTTTGTGTGTGGTGTTGTGTGTGTGTGTGTGGGTGTGGTGTGGTGTGTGTGGTGTGCGCGTGTGTTTGTGTGTGTGTGCGCGCGCTGTGGTGTGTGTGTGGTGTGTGTGTGTGTGTGTTTGTTGTGTGGTCTTGTGTCGTGTCTTGCGAGTTAGGGTTTGCATGCTCGGCGCGGCGTTCGGATGTTTGTGTGTATACGGGCCTGCGTGCTTGTATGCTGTATGTAGATAGAGAGAGAAAGAGAAGAGA
>JADBJO010014294.1:45000-48322 GCA_016801955.1 Conus betulinus | reverse complement strand
CCCCCTTAACTTGTTTTGTGTATATGCGTTTTTCATTTACCTTACTATTAGACATGTGTGTAACTTACCAATATTTTGTTCAAATGTGGTGAATGTTGTTGGCTTTGTGACGGAGGCCAGGGAGGTTTTCATGACCATATTCGTAGAGAAGCGTCTGGGGACCAGTGTTATTCCAATCATGGCGAATTTCAGATTCCTTGTACTGCTCAGTGCAGTTACCTAAATGGGCGTTGAACTGGCATTTGTACAGAGCCATGATTGGTCTGTTCTATCATGTAGCCGGGATATTATCCAGAAAAAACTGTTTTTCTTCTTGTCAAGGCGACCACTATTCCGTATTTTCTGCTTGTTTATGCCAGGAAAGATAGACACTTGACTATGGCTTTCTTGCTGTTTTTCTTTCAGTGCATCTAAATGTTGACGTGTTCTCACCACCTGCTAAACAAAACCCACCTAAAACTGGTTCATTTAATCATCTGTCAGCTAACTGTAGCAATCTGACTTTCTCTAAATTTCACAATTCTTTACTTATGAAATCAGGCGATATCGAAAGTAACCCTGGTCCAATTGAACGTGGAGAACTTTGTGTCATGCACGTTAATACCGTAGTTTAAAAAGTAAAATCGACCTGCTTGAAGCTGAATCGCATCAATTTGATATTATAACTATATCTGAAAGTTGGTTATCACCATTGGATTCCAACAACTCTTTACTCCTTAAAAACTTTCACCCTCCTGTCCGTTTAGACAGAGCGAACGACCCTCATGGTGGTGTGGCTATCTACCTGAAAGATAGCCTTTATTGTAAACCACGACCCGACTTACAAGTTAATGACCTGGAAGCAGTTTGGGTAGAAACCAAAATTAATCAGGAGAGTTTACTTATTGATCATTTTATCGTCCACCTAATGTACGCGTTAATTATTGGGACTTAATAAATGATAGTATAATAAAGCAGAAGAGACAGAACGATGATGAAATTTATTATTTTAGGTGATTTCAACGTTGACTATTTAACTAATCCAACCAAACACCTCACTGATATTCTAAACCATTATCAATTAAAACAAGTAGTCGATTCCCCCACAAGAGTAACAGCTACATCAAGTACTTGCCTTGATCTGGTCATCACTCAGAGTCCTGACATAATCAAATCAGTTGATGTTCTGCCTCCTTTCTGCAGTGACCACAGTGTTCCATGTGTCATCATTCTTAAGCCACTTGTGTATAAATACAGTACTTTCCAAAGGACGATTTTTCAATTATAACCAGTTAGACAACGTAAAATTTTTGTGAGCTACTGTCCAACGAAAACTGGAACAGTATATTCGCAGATAACACAGTAGATGTAGCATGCGAAATTTTCACTTTAAGATTTATGTCAATAGCAAAACAGTGTATGCCGTGTAAGACAGTAACAATTAGGCCTAAAGATGCCCCGTGGTTCAATAATGAATTGAAAAGATTGATCAAGAAAAGAAATAAATTGCACAGAAAAGCTAAACAAAACAAATCTACCGACTGACTGGGAACATTTTCGTCATGCGAGGAACGAAGTAGTTGAAAAAGTTAGGTTAAGGAAGTTAGAGTACTACAACGCATTAAACCACCTAGTTATAGATCCCATAAGTAGTTTGGTCAGAGGGATTGGTGGAAAATTGTGCGACAATTTATGAATAAAAAGGGCATTAACTCGGAAAGTATACCACCATTGAACGTAAACGGGAAAAAACATATTATTCTAACGCAGAGAAAAGCAAACGTGTTTAATGACTTTTTCATTAACCATTGTAAACTAGAAGGTATCAACGACCCCCTACCTGACATAGCTATCAGTGAAATAGCTGAATTAACAGAAATAACTTTGACTCTCCCTGAACTTAAAAATGTATAGAAAATCTTGATACTAGTAAAGCATCCGGTCCAGACTTAATCCATAATATATTATTGAAATCCTCAGTCGACGTTATATCTGCACCCTTAAATGCCTTTTTCAACCGATGTCTATCTGAAGCAAAATTCCCACAGCTGTGGAAAATAGCCAATGTAACCCCAGTCCACAAAAAAGAAATAAAGATGAATGTACCAATTACAGCCAATATCTCTCCTAAGTTGCGTGGGTAAACTCTTTGAAAGATGTGTGCATAAACATGTTATTATTTTTCTCATGTCAAACAAGTTAATTTCTGAATCACAATCAGGTTTCATTCATGGTGATTCAACGACCTGCCAACTGCTCAGCATCTACGATAATTTAGTCAAAAACTATGACAAATCTATTCCAGACCAATATGTATTTTTTTGATATCTCAAAAGCCTTTGATCGTGTGTGGCACAGGGGTCTCCTACTTAAACTAAACGCAATAGGAATTAGGGGTCAACTTTTACACTGGTTTGATAGTTATATTTCAGACAGATACCAGTCTGTTGTTATCGGGGGTGAACAATCCATCGTGAAAACCATTTCCCAAGAGTACCACAAGGTTCTGTCCTTGGACCACTGTTGTTTTTAGTCTACATCAATGATATAGCTAGTAATATTGAGTCAGTTATCAAGCTATTTGCATGATGACAAGTATATCCTTGGCATTGGAAGATCACATCGTGAGGAAAGAAACGTTACAATCCGATTTAATTAAAATAGAAGCTTGGGCTAAAACATGGAAGGTTGTCTTTAATGAATCAAAGACTGAGTTACTTAATGTATTCAGGGGATGTGTAGTTTCTCATGACCTACAGTTTGGAAACACAACTATGCAACAACAAAATCATCACAAACATTTAGGAGTCACGCTTCAAAAACTGCAGGTGGGGCGAGCACGTCAACAACACTGCCGCAAAGGTTCGTCTTCTAATAAACTGTCTTCGCTCTTTTAAGTACAAATTGACCAGAGGGGCTCTTGAAACCATGTATAAATCATTTATCCTGCCGATATTTGATTATGCTGACATCATCTGGGATAATTGCGCGGAGTATCAATCAAATATCTTAGAAAATTTACACTTGGACGCCCCCTGCGCATTATCACGGGTGCTGTACGTGGAACTAGTCACACAAAAGCTGTTGGAAGAGTCAGGATTTTGTACTCTGAAGGAGCGTCGTCGCAGACACAAAATAATAATGTTCCATAAGATAGTTCACAATGTCTGCCCTAAATATCTCTGTGACCTAATGCCACCCTTGGTTTCTGCAGTCAATCCATATCACCTGCGAAGACCCTTGGATAGACTCATCCCTCGACACCAAACAGATATATACCACAGATCCTTTTTCCCTTCAACTGTATCCATCTGGAATACCCTTCCTACTGCTATTCAACAAA
>JADBJO010014294.1:35000-40000 GCA_016801955.1 Conus betulinus | reverse complement strand
GACAGCAGAGCAAGTGGTTGCAGGAGCATCCACGTTTCAACAGACATGACCCGCACCACCTGCTAAAAAGATCAGAGCAGGTGGCCATCTTCAGGCTGTGGACAGGCCACAACCTCCTGAACGATCACCTCTTCACCAAATACAGGATCGGTCAGTCAGACCAGTGCCCATGCCAGACCGGCAGTATGACAACAGCACATCTACTGCAGGATTGCCCGTTGCACGAGGCTCTGAGACAACAGATATGGACGGAGCAAACATCAGTGGAGAGGAAGCTCTACGGTGCCCTTGGGGACCTACAGCGCACAGCAGCATTTGTCAGGGGAGTTGGCGTTCCCATCTAGAGTGTTCGAGAAGAAGAGGACCTTCAGAATACGTCTCCCTAAAGCTTGCTTTCAGTGCTCCTAGAAGCATGTCCACGGACAGCCCTCGGCTTCACACGTCCAGCAGGATGCCCTCCGTTTTCTTTCATCCTTGCATAAAGCGAGGTCCTGTCAGATCACGATTTGGTGCTCTAAGGTTAACTATATAAGCCTTACTCAATACATCGGAGAATCCGTCGCTAAAATTCATCTCTCGGTGCTCATGCTCTGTCGCGCGCGTGGCAGGACACAAGAAATACCACACACACACACACACACACACACACACACACACACACACACACACACACACAAATAAAACCCATATTCACCGAACAATTCCCCCGTCCCAGCTCTTGGGATATAGACGGTAACAAAAGAATCACCCAAGTTCGCCGTCAAAGACCGGGTCCCGGAACTGCAAAAATACTGCGGTGGTTTCAAGAGCGAAAGGAACAACTTGGGCACGGGGGCGGGGATCAGAGGTGGCGGTAAAGGTTACCCCCCCCACCCCCCCCCCCCTTCTTTGGAAAAAGAAAAAAAAGAAGAAAAAAAAAAGAAAAAAACAGGTAAAATAAGCCCCAGCTAAAATACATCATAAGTCTAGTAGGGGAGGAAGAACAACAACGAAATTATAATCTAAAAACCTGTCACTAGCAACGTGTTTGGACGACCATCGATGTCTGCCCTGCGAACAGAAACCCATGGGGTTTCGTCAGGCTGGTGACGAATTTTCGCCTCATGGGAGAGATTCATCGGTAGCACTCGGCTTCGTGGTCTTCGTCTCTGTCCAGGGGACTAAGCAGACATACATACCTCATCTGATACTCTGACCACCGTCGGCTCGGCACTCAGACCCTCTAACCACTTGTCCCACGAGGCCATGTTTAAGCAGAGGGAGAGAGAGAGAGAGAGAGAGAGAGAGAGAGGTAGAGAGAGAGAGAGAGAGAGATACAGACAGACAGACAGACAGAGACAGAGACAGAGAGACAGACAGAGAGAGACAGAGAGAGAGAGAGCAGACGGCAGAGAGACAGAAGAGAGACAGAAAGAGACAGAGACACAGACAGAGACAGACCAGGGAGACAGAGAAGATAGACAGAGAACAGAGAGACAGACAGAGAGAGACAGAGACAGGAGAGAACAGAGGACAGAGAGGACGAGAAAGAGACAGAGACACAGAGAGAAAGACACGGGGGAGACAGAGAGAGACAGAAACAGGAGCAGCCCTAGAGAGAGACGAGAGAGACATAGACAAGAGATAGACTTAGAGACAGAGTGAGGACACAGAGAGAGAGACATATTAGCAGCGACAAGAGGCCTGGATGGACAAGGAGAGATGACAGAGAGACAGCACAGATGAGATACATAGGCAGAGACAGATAAGTAGAGAGACAGAGAGCAGACAGACTGACAGATTGAACTAACGAATTCACAGACGTGTCCACAGACAGACAGACAGAAATACCACGGGACGAAATCCATTAGAACGCTCAAAATCCCTCTGCCCCTGTCGCGAAAACCATCACACGGGTTATAGAGAAAGAGAGAGAGAGGTGGGGGGGAGGGGGGAGGGGTCTAGACGTGGGGCGGAGAGAGAAGGGGAGTGAGACAGATGAGAGAAGAGAGAGACAGAGTAGGCGGGAGGGGGGAGGGGGGAGGAAGGGAAGGAAGAAGAGAGAGAGAACAAAAACAAACAAACAAACAAAACAAAAAAACCCGTTCGTTACCATACGATAGAGACACAGAGAGACAGACGGACAGGACAGAACAGAACAGACAGACAGACAGACAGACAGACCAGACAGACGGAAAGATAGATAGACAGACAGACAGACAGACAGAGACAGACAGGCAGACTGAAAGAAAGAGAGATAGAGAAAGAGAGGAGACATAGACAGAGAGAGAGAGGGAGAGAGAGAGACACAGTCTGTGTGAGAGAGAGAAAGAGAGAGAGCTGTGAGAGAAAAGAGAGAGAGAGGTAGGTCGATAGTAGACAGAGAGAGAGAGAGAGAGAGAGAGATAGAGAGAGAGAGAGAGATTGACACAGAGAGAGAGAGAGAGACAGGCTGAGAGAGAGAGAGAGAAAGAGAGAGAGAGATCGAACAGAGAGAACGTGAGAGGGAAAGTGAGAGAGAGAGAGAGAGAGAGAGAGAGAGAGAGAGATAGAGGTCGACAGAGAGAGAAAGAGAGAGATGAAAGTTAGAGAGATTAGAAGAGAAAAGAGATAGAGATATCGACAGAGAGATAGAGAGAGAGAGGGGAAAGTGGAGCATAGAGAGATAGAGAAAGAGAGAGAGATATCGACAGAGAGAGAGAGATAGGGAAAGTGAGAGAAGAGAGAGAGATAGAAACAGAGTAGACAGAATACAGAGAGAGAGAGAGATAGATAGACAGACATACAGACAGACAGACAGACCGACAGAGCATGAACAAGGGAAGTAAATCCATCACAGCGACGCCTGAACTGTGCAAAAACCGGTTCATCACACGATAGAGCGGCAGGAATTGTTGATATTTCAACAGGCCACCACAGACCCCCGTGGATGTATCGCGTCCAGTGGCTTGATGGCCTAAAACACCTGCCCCCACCATAGTTTTGAAAGCAAGTTTAAGCAACTCTGTCGATTTTCCATGGACAAATTACAAGACCAAAATACCCCCTATGTATGTTTTGTGTGTGTATGTATGTATGTATGTATGTATGTATGTATGTATGTATGCATGCATGCATGCATGCATGCATGCATGCATGCATGTATGTATGTATGTATGTATGTATGTATGGTATGTATGTATGTATGTGTCTATGTATGTATGTGTCTATGTATGTTTGTACATATGTAAGTATGTGTATATATGTATGTTTTATTTGTACGTATGTATGCACGTATAAATTTATGTGTCTATGTATGTAATGTATATTTCTTTCTTTGTGTGTATGTATATATGTATGGTTGTAAATATGTGAATATGTATAATATACATATGTATATTTGTATGTATGTAGTACATATGTAGGTATGTATGGATGCATGTATGAGTGGTAAACACACACACACCCACACACACACACACACAACACTATATATATATTATATTATATATATATATATATATATACAATCTGTGTATTTATCTGTCTGTCAATCTGTCCGTTCGCCCCCTTGTCTATCTGTTTGTCTGTCACTCTGTTCCTCAGCCCTCTACTCTAGTCATCCTTCCACCAATCAATAACCAATCAATCACAATCCGTAGTCCCTCCACCTATCTATCCTTCAACCAATTAATGCTCGATCAATCACGATCCCTTAATAATCCTTTCACCTATGTATCCTTCCAACCCAATCAATAACCAATCCATCAGTCGTGTCCACCCCCCCTTACGTCTCCCCCCACCCCCTACCCCCTACCCTATGCTCTCATTTCCATTGCAGCGCCCCTACCATCCCCGCCCCGCCCCCCCCCCCCCCCCCCCCCCCCCCGCCCGTTCCCTCTACCGACCTCTCCCCCTTCTCAGAGTTGACTGACCTCGCACGTGGTAACCGGGAAATGTTCTTCGATGTGTTTAAAAAAGAAGGCATGCACGAATTTCCGAGCTCATGAGAAAAAAAAAAAAAGAAAAAGGAAAAAGGGCGAAAGGGCGACATCCTTGATTTCAACCCTGGGGGCTACTTACAACTTACGACACATCTTCTCCCTCCTTGACGCTAAATTTGGAAACAGATGACTCCGCGAAAAAAAAAAAAAACCAAAAAAAAAAAAAACAAAAAAACTATCATCTTACCATCAAAAGAAGTCCATCCATCTTACTTACGGTTCGAAGGTCGATGTCCCAGACCAGCACATAGTAGAAAATCGCCCCATCACCTTCATCACCATCACTCCTCCCCCCCTCACCCCTTCTTGTTTCCTCCCTCACCCCTCTCCTTACCCCCTCTCCCCCTACCCCTCTCCCCCCCCCCCGCCTGTCCCTTCCCTTCCCTCCTCCGATCTTAGGTTCAATGACACAATCATTGCTGAAAGAAGGAAAGGAAAGAACCCAGTCACTGGTGAACTGTGAGGTTTTTTTTTTTTTCTCTCTCTCGATTCAAACGGTCGTTGATTTTCTCTTCTGATTAAAAAAAAAAAAAAAAAACTTCTTTGAAAAGAAAAACAACAAAAAAAGCAAAGTTTTTTTGGTTTTTTTTTTTTGGGAGGGGAGGGAGTAGGGGGGGGTGGGGGGGGGGCACATTATTTGAAAGTATTCGAAGCGATTGTCGTTTGAATGAATACATCCATCTTAGAGATGTGATTGTTTGAAACTTCAATGATCGCGCCGCTTCTTTCTTTTTTTTTTTTTTTCGTTTAGAAAAAGCTTCTCGGCGAAAGAAAGCAAAAAACAACAACAACACAAATAAACAAAAACAGCACAACCAAAAGCAAACAAACGACGAACAAAACAAACAGTGGAAACGTCTAACCAGAAACTAAACGAGCGTCATTTGAACAAAGCGTCCATCTTAGCTGAGCTGTGAATCTTTAAACAAATTTAATAAATCGTGTCTCTCTCTCTCTCTCTCTCTCTCTTCTCTCTCTCTCTCCTTCGCACTTCTCTCTCTCTCTCTCTTTTGTCCTCCACATCCTTCCTCGCCCCCT
>JADBJO010014294.1:7500-15000 GCA_016801955.1 Conus betulinus | reverse complement strand
GGCCGAATTATGTTGTAATGGTGATGTCCGGTATGATGGGCAAACTGTTCATGGCTATGTAGTGTAGAAGGACTAATAACTAATGTTATGTGTTTGCTGCTGCCGCTGCGGCTGCTAACAAGGCTGTTGCTGTTGCTACTTATAATGGTGTTGCTGTTGCGGTATACTACTGGTGCTGTTGCTGTTGCTGTTGCTACTTATAGTAGCTGTAAAAGCGACTAATGTTTTGCTATTCATGTGTGTTTCTGCTGCTGTCGCTACTTATAACACTGCTGCTGCTGCTGCTCGCGCGTACTTATACTACTGGTGCTGCTGCTGTTGCTGCTGCTGTTGCTACTTATACTGTGTGCTGCTGTTGCGACTGCTGTGTTGCTATTTATATTCGTGCTTGTGCTATTGCTGCTGCTCTTGCTACTTATACTGGTGCTGCTGCTGTTGCTGCTGCTGCTGTTGCTACTATACTAGTGCTGCTGCTGTTGCTGCTGCTGTTGTTACTTATACTGGTGTGCTGCTGCTGTTGCTACTTATACTGCTGCTGCTGCTGCTGTTGCTACTTATACTGGTGCTACTGCTGTTGCTGCTGCTGTTGCTACTTATATACTGCTGCTGCTGCTGCTGTTGCTACTTATACTAGTGCTGTTGCTGCTGTTGCTACTTATTATACTAGTGCTGTTGCTGCTGTTGCTACTTATACTGGTGCTGATGCTGCTGGTGCTGCTGCTATTATACTAGTGTTATGCTGCGTTGCGAATGCTGCTGTTGCTACTTATACTGCTGCTGTTGCTGCTGTTGTTGCTGATTACACTGTGCTGCTGCTGTTGCGACTGCTGTTGCTACTTATACTAGTGCTGCTGCTCTTGCTACTTATACTAATGCTGCTGCTGCTGTTGCTACTTATAATGCTGTGTTGCTGTTGTTGCTGCTGCTGTTGCTACTTATGCTGTTGTTGCTGTTGCTGCTGCTGTGTTGCTGTTGCTACTTATACTAGTGTTGCTGTTGCTGCTGCTGCTGTTGCTACTTATACTAGTGTGTTGCTGCTGATGATGATGATGATGCTTTGCTGTTTGCTAACTACTGCTGTGTTGTTGTGCTACCAGTACCACTATTGCTACTGATGCTAGTGCTGCTGCTGCTGCTGCTGATGATGCTTTTGCTACTAACTACTGCTGCTGTTGTTGCTGCCAATACTACTATTACTGCTGCTGCTGCTGATGATGATGATGATGCTGCTTTTGCTACTACACTACTGCTGCTGTTGTTGCTACCAATACTACTATTACTGCTACTGCTGCTGCTGGCTGCTGCTGCTGCTGCTGATGATGATGCTTTTTTTACTACTACCACTACTGCTGCTGTTGTTGCTAACAATACTACTATCACTGCTGCTGCTGCTGTTGCTACATTAACAACAACTACTACTGCTACTGCTTTGCTGTTGTAATACCATTACTACTGGTGCTGTTGTTACTAATACTACTACTGTTGCTGCTGCTGATGATTCGGTGTTACTTATACCAACTACTGCTGCTGCTGTAACTAATACTTCAACTACTGCTGTTGCTGCTGCTGTTACTACTACTACTACTTACTACTAACTACTGCTGCTACTGCTGCTGCTGCTGTAACTAATATTTCAACTACTGCTGTTGCTGCTGTAACTAATACTTCAACTACTGCTGTTGCTGCTGTAACTAATACTTCAACTACTGCTGTTGCTGCCACTACTGCTGCTGTCTGCAACATCAACTACAACTGTAATTCTTACATCATCATCATCATCATCATCATCATCATCATCATCATCATCATCATAGCCCACCACCACCATCACCACCACCACCATCACCACCACTTTTATCGCTGCTTTCTACACTTACTATTCCTACTCCTCCAGCTGCTGCTGCGACTGCAGCCAGAACATGAGACATCATCATCAACCACTACTAGCAATCATCAATCACCACCACAACCACCATCAACACAACCAACCATTACCCTCACCACCACCACACATCACTATTCTTCACTACTACTAAACTTCTATTACTACTACTACTACCACTACTCACCAAAACAATGACGTCATCAAGGCAGCACAGGTCGCCTTGGGAAGGAGACGAGGCATCCACCCAGCGACGCGAGCTCCCACAATCCTCCTCCTGCAGAAAAACACCACTTCCGCCGACACGCCACACAGCTCCCAGCGACACCTATAAGCTCGACGTCACGCCAACATGGCCGCTAACACGGGCACTCCACCACCAACTCCGTCACCGAGACACACAAACGCACACACACACGACGACGACGACGACGACAAGAAGTCGGCCGCCCCACACACTCCTCAGCACGGAGAGCTGACGTCCGACAGTGAATCAGCGCTTCGTCCGCCGAGAAGAATGTGGTCAGTGAAGAAAGGACGTGGATCTTGTGCTCATTCCACAAGCGCGGTTTCTTGAGTCTTTGTGTCCACCGATCAATCAGGGCTTTCGTCTGCCGAGAAGACTGTAGTCAAAGAACAGGGGACCTGGATCTTGTGCTCATTCCACAAGCGCAGTTTTTTTTTTTTTGGGGTTTTTTTTTTTGAGTCTGTGGTATCTATCGGTGTCTTTGATCAGCCACGATCCGCTCGTGTCTAGCCGTCAGTGGACCGTCTGTGTACGAGGGATCTTTGAAGGTCCGTCGCTGGTCGCGTGGACGGTGTCCCAAGAAACGTCTGCACAAAAAGGACACGGAACAGTCACGGAAGGAATTCTGTGGAATGTCCTGTCACGTAGAGCCTAACCAGATTGCAGACGTTTAACCTGGATCATTATTTTCACGTCAGAATACTGTCAAGAGAAAAAGAAAAAAAAAAAAAAAAAGAGAGGACAGAAGGGAGGTGTGTGTGTGTGTGTGTGTGTGTGTGTGTGTGTGTGTGTGTGTGTGTGTGTGTGTGTGTGTGTGCGTGTAGGGGATGGAGTAGAGGTGGGGGCAGGGGGGACAGTTGGTTGACAAGGACAGTTGGAGAGAATAGAATGAGAGAGAGAGAGAGAGAGAGAGAGAGAGAGAGAGAGAGAGAGGACGGGTCGGGAGAAAGCAAGTAGGTGAAACTTGAAGTGACTCTTGAATTTCGACTATTCCGGACACACTTCGTAACGCAAAAGGTAGGCCAAAGTCGTTAGATACCCAAACAAGAAGAACGTCAAACGACAACGGATCTATCGTCCATACATACCGGACATTTCATATTGGTCCGAACCGATCCATTTGAGTCACCCCAAGACATAGAGCTCCTTGGCTCTCTGTTTCAGAATGACGATAGCACACAGGCCGATCACAAACGAACCTCTCAGCGCTATTACCAGGTACAACACGGAAAGAGATCCCATCCCAGACAAGGCAACCTGAAGAAGACATCCACCGACGAAACGTTCACGTCAATGAATGTCCATCAATCGATCATAATACTTATAATGGGTACATTATCAACATTCTAAATTCTAGGCCAGAATCAGGGCTGTCTGTTGATCCGCCTGATTTTTTTTTTCCATCCCAAATTCAAAACATTTAATTTTCAACAACACACAACAACAACAACAAAATTCCATTTTTCTTTCTCTTTTTTTTCGCGTTCCCGGGAGGGAAAAAAAATGCATTTGAAAAAAAGCCGCTTGATTTTTCACCTCCAAATTTCAAAAAGAAATTCAAAACAGTTATTTGGGAGAAAAGAAGAAGAAGAAGAAGAAGAAGAAGAAAGATGCCGACAAAAGATGCCGACAACACAGCAGAAGGGCATTCAGCGTGCTCCACTCTCAACGATGGTCATGTTTCCATCGCCTATTCATCATAGTTTAACAGAAAATAATAATTCAAAAAAAGAAGAAAGAAAGAAAGAAAAGAAAAGAAGATGTTATCTGAAAAAAAAGGAGCAGAGACTTTCCTGAACAAGAAGATTTGCAAATGGCAACAAGATGGATACAGACACAGTGGACGACAAGAAAGAAAGAAGAAAGAAAGACATAGAACGATTTAAACCGAAGAGGATGACAGAAAAAAAATCAATGACCGCATTCTTGAATATAATACTACTAAACAAATCTTAAAAAAAATGTCAGCGAACCGCCCAGAGAAACGCGCGCACAAACGCGCGCACATGTATTTATTTATTTGATTATTATAAAAATGTATTTTTCTAAATATAATTCTGTATTGTGCTTAACCTTCACTATCGTTGTTAGTAGTACCATTCAGTAATAATATTGCTAGTATTGATACTACCACCACTAGTATTGACATCACCATCGCCTTCGCCTCTGAGACTGTTGCCACGGCAAACCCTGCTGTTTAAGAATCCTCTAACCCACTCACTCTCCTTTCTTGACACCATACCCATACTTATTGAAATTTTTTTTTTTTTTTTAATAATATTTTTGACCATTATTAGTATCCCTATCAGTAATATTATTATCATCATTACGACTTTGACTCACACATTATTTCCCTTCCGACAGCCTCGTTCTCATTCAACGCCTTCCTTGCGCTGAACTCAGAAGCAATCTGAAGCGATCAAAGCTAAGTGCATTTCGACTTGTTTAGATTTCCGCCCTGCAGTCGTTTCACTTTGCAACTATAATACTACTAATAATAATCATGAACACTTATATAGCGCCAATTCTCGGCTAGACTTCTCCCCCCTCTCCCCTCCCCCCTCCCAAGGGCGTGAATAATTTAGCTACCGTGGTATCAGCTGAATATGTCTTTGTGATTTTGTTGTTGTGTTTGTTGTTGTAGATTTTCTTTTCTTTTTCAAGATGGGACTTTTTTTTCTTAACCCTACAGCCTCAAACGCACCATGTGGTAGGCTGGACTGTACAAATAAAAAGTCTACCTCTAAGTCTTCGTTTGGTGAAATCAGCTAATACAATCCCGTACCACAAACGAAGAAAGGTATTATCAGTCCCTGTAATCAACAAAGATTGACAGGCCTTGGTTATCAATGAAAACAGGTTTTAACTTTCCGATGATTCTCCCTACCAATTGAAAAGAAGTTTACAAAATTCGACCAGTCACCCAACCCGACGCATACTTTATTAAAAAAAAAAAAAACTAGAGACGAAAGAAAACTAAGTCTAGTTATTACTAAACAGCCTTACTTTCCAATACATATTTTTCCCGTTTTAAAATCACCTTCTCTCTTCAATATAGACAAGATAATATCTTTTTTTTTTTAAAGGTTGGTGATCAAACACGAAAAAACTTTACTGTTGGTATGTCCACCCGTTCTCCCACGACCATCCCCAAAAACACACACACACACACACACACACTCTCTCTCTCCTCTCTCTCTCTCTCTCACACACACACACACACACACACACTCTCTCTCTCTCTCTCTCTCACACACACACACAACACACTCTCTCTCTCTCTCTCTCTCTCACACACACACACACACACACTCTCTCTCTCTCTCTCTCTCTCTCTCACACACACTCTCTCTCTCTCACACACACACACACACACTCTCTCCTCTCTCTCTCTCTATCTCACACACACACACACACACACACACACACACACACACACACACACACACCACACACACACACCGCAGTGCGCGCGTGGCCCTTTCCGGCGTCTTTCTCCATGCACCAAATACAGTACTGTTTTTGTGATTGGTACAGACAGCAATCGGCAATTCATTTCCTTTGTCCTCTCTTCAACGGGAGGACAGCCTTGATATGGCCCTTTGCGGTCGGCTGAGCTCTAAACAACGTTCTCCTCTCTCTCTCTTTGTCTGTGTCTGTTCTCTCTCTTTTTCATTGTGCCTCTGTCTGTTTGCCCCTCTCTCTCTCTCTCTTTCGTTGTGTTTCTGTCTGTTTGCCTACCTCTCTCTCTCTCTTTGTTGTGTTTCTGTCTGTTTGCCTGCCTCTCTCCTCTCTCTCTCCTTTCGTTGTGTTTTCTGTCTGTTTTGCCCTCTCTCTCTCTCTCTCTCTTCCCTCTCTCTCTCTCTCTCTCTCATTGTGCTTCTGTCTGTTTGCCTCTCTCTCTCTCATTGTTTGTCTGTCTGTCTGTCTTCTGTCTGTCTTTGTCTGTCTGTCTACTCTCTCTCTCGCTCTCTCCTCTCTCTCTACTCTCTCTCTCTCTCTATCTCTCTCTCTCTCTCTCTCTGCAACAGTGCACGAGCAGTATTTTCAGCTCAAGTCAGTCAGCAGCTAGCGCGATTGTCAATTCACAGCAGGGAGCCGCTGGACCGGACCGCTCAAACGATCCGAATAGGAAATAGGAATAAGAAAAAAAAAATAGCACGTTCATCCCCCCCCCCCCTACCCCTCCCCCCCCTCCCCCCCCCCCCCCCCCACCCCACACACAAACACCACACGCATCCCCCCACCCCTAACACGACTGCTTGCGCTCTCTTCATGTCAGTTTTGCAGTTGACAAACGTGGACGAAAACTGCCCCGCAGCGAAGCGACATCCATCCACTTCCTCGACTCCCGGCGCTGAAGAGTTCATTCTCACTGGGGGAAAGGCGAAAAACGACTGGCAGACATCTCTTAAAGCTTGCTGAGTCACGATCTATCAAGCAAAAAAAAAAAAAAAAAAAAAAAAAAAAAAAAAAAAAAAAAAAAAAAAAAAAAAAAAAAAAAAAAAAAAACAAAAAAAAAAAACGCAAAGAAATGGACAGAACATAATATGCAATCAGGCAAGCACGTGCGGGTGTAAATTAAAGTTTTAATCATTTTAATCATTTATAGCCAAGCCGACCATAAGGGACCTCTTCAAGGTGGTCTAACTAACAACGCGAAGGAAGAAAAAGCATGTACATCCCAAAACAAGTCAGACCCACAGGAAAAACACACACACAGAGGCACACACACACACACACACGCCACACACACACACACACACACACACACACACACACACACACACCACACACAACAACAACAACAACTCGTGAAAAAGAAGCACAGAGAAAATGCAGTTTATGACATGGCGACTTAACTATTGACATCTAGGGCAGAAAATACCAGACTGCGCCGATGGCGTCAGTTTATTGCCCTTACTGTTCTACTCCCAGACTTAAAAATATATTCATGAATAAAGCTAAAGTGCCACAGGAACAACAAAAAAAAAAAGGCTGTTCTTTTACTTTTATACTCCCAGATTTAAAAATGAATAAATACATACATAAAAAAAAAAAAAAATCATCATAACACACGTACGCACACACACACACACACACACACACACACACACACACACACACACAAAGAGAGAGAGAGGGGGGGGTACAGACAAGACAGACAGACAGACAGACAGAGATTGGAACAGGATGCTGCATGTGCTCAGAGGCCTTCAATTAATCGTTGAAGGTGGTGGACCCAGACCCATGGACAAGACAGCCAAAGAGAGTCACAGAAAAGGGGGGAAGGTTACAACAAGCACAGCACAAAATTCCTGAAGGTCGGAAGAGCTATTTGTATTGGGAAAAAAAAAAAAAACCTTGGAAT
>JADBJO010014293.1:35000-42500 GCA_016801955.1 Conus betulinus | reverse complement strand
GACACAACGGTTGCCCATATACATGTTTGAAACCATTAGATTCATTCTAAACATTTATGAAATCTTACTGTTAAGCATAAAGGCTACATTGAAATGTTTTGTTGTGCTCTGCCTAGTCATGCGGGGATGGTCTTCAGTCAGTCGTGACAACTCCTAGCATAACATTATCAGTCAATCTCCCCAAATCCCCTCGAAGTCGGAGTGTGGCTGCCCATGTGGCAGGGTAATCTCAAAAACAGTTTTTCACCACACAACAAATGTTCTCCGTCATTCCCAGCTGATGCATTTGTACCATAGTGTTTCAAGTACTATCTCGGCTGTTCGGATGATCCCTGGAGTCTTTTAGCCAGGGTACGATAACACCAACAGTAGTAGGATACAGTGTGGGAATTACGGACGAACTGTAGACCCGTCTCCATCGTTCCTGTCTCCTTACTGGGGCTCTCCATTTTTGATACTTGTGGGGGCATTTATCTTCCAGAAACACAACAAACCTGACGACGACAACAACACAAGCCTCCCTCCCCTCCCCCCCCCAAAAAAAAAAAAAAAAAAAAACAAAGAGATGGATTGGGATTTGAAAAAAAACAAGAGAAAAACCAAGGAACTACAGAAAAAAGGAGGGGAGTTGGGGAGAGCGGCGTGGTTGGAATGAGTGGGGCGACTCAGAAAGCACCTCAAGTCTGATAAAGCGTGTGTTGCTGTGGGGTGGGGGACGGGGTGGGGTGGGGTGGGGATGTGGGTGGGGGCCAGTCTGTAGCATACGGAGTGCGCCACACGTTTGTTCAGGGGATCAAACGCAGCGTCAGGACGACCGGAAGGTCAAAGGTTCCTGACCCCGCGTGTCATGAAGTCCAGTTTCACGTGCTCACTGGCTTAAACGGTGCCAACCTCCGAGTCCTGAACACGGAGTATGGCAGAAAGAGCTATGGACGAATTGAAACAGTGATCAGCTATATTCCATCAAATGGCGTTTTAATGTTTCTGCCCTTTTAGTATGACTTTAAGACAGAAAGGCTCTGGTTTAAACATGTGATCAGTAATTCCCCCCACATCAAATCGCACCTCCCTTGCTTCCACACTCCTCCTGGGAGGGTTACGCCTCCCCTCACTCTTCCTCTCTTTCACCTACCAGGATTCTCTTTTCCGACTACTATTGACTTGACATATTCCGCAGGGACAAGGGTCACACTGGCTCACTTGGGAAAAATAGTACGTATGATGATGAAGATGATGATAATGACGATGATAATAATGATGATATGGGATGATTATGAGTGATAATAGATACTACTACTACTACTACTACTACTGATAATAACAATACAATGACAATAGAATAACACTACTACTACTACTAACTACTAACGGCTGCTGCTGCTTCTGCTACTATAATAACCAACAACAAAACCCACAACAGCAACAGCAACGCCTATTGAACAATAATAATGATAACAATAATTATAATTATTATTATGGCATACTACTACTACTACTACTACTACTACTACTACTACTGAAAATGGTAATAATATAACAGAACAGCAAGAACATTCATGAACAACAACCAACCACAACAACGGCAGCAGCAGCAGCACCAACACAACAACAGTAATAATAATAGCATAAGTAATGATAAGAATCATAATGATGATGATAATAATATGATAATAATAATAACAGTAATATTAATTATAAAAAATAAATGATAATGAAAAAAAAAAGAAAATAGATAATAACTCTGACTCCCATGTCTACGTTTGAAAAGAAAACTGATATAGCACCCCAGCCGGTCATGCATTACGTCACACACACACTGAAACCCTGACATGACAGGAACTGATCTACATTCATCATGAACTGACCCGTAGTAGTTAGTGCTAAAGTCTAAAGCTTCCTTCAGAATGGAGAACGCCATCACTGGGCACCAGGCGCCGCAGACCACGTTCCTTCTGTGTACTGTTGAACAGTTCTGGACACTAGACCCTCCATGCAGACCGCGGAATGCAACAACTCACACAAGTTAGCGTCGCGGACTATCCCAGCTGGGAGGTCATGGGTTCGATTCCCGTCAGAGTCATGTGGATTTTTCTGCCCCCGACCCGACTTCTTCTACCCAGAGTTGTGTTTGCTACGGGCTCAGTTGGGAAGACTGGGACCACACACCTGAATTTCATCCGCTTAATGGATACGTCTCTGAGAGTGTTGCTGCAAATGTCCTGGCCACACCATGCCAGGTGTCTGTATCTCTTGGGCCGGTTGACGCCGGGATATATTATGAAGGAAGCGTACAGTACAGCCCTGTCATGCAGTCTCAGACCAGAATGGATATCCGTAAGCATCATCTTATCATCCTCATTCTCAGCGATCAGCATAAAAAAGTCTCAAATTCTATGGCCCTTCATGCCCTCATGGTGACCTCAGTTTCGATGTCCTCTCCCACGTCTGTGACCTTGGTTTGGTTCCGTCGGGGTCACCGGGTATTGGCAAGTCCCTAGGGGCTTGTCGCTGGACAGACGTGGTGGCGCCCTCCAGAGAGAGAACTCACTCACGCCGGCTCCGCGACTAAGCAATTATTGTCGTCAGTAGGGGGCTTAGTAGGTGGTGTCCTGCGTATGTTAGATCAGAACAGGCGCTACTGAACACCACCGAAGTGACTCGGCAGCAGTGCAGTGTCTCCTGCGGTGGGTTGCCTCTTGATGATATGACATTGACTACTCCCTGTGGATTGCGGTGCCGGGGCTTCCGTGGGCCCTGACAGAGCTGTGGCTGTGGACGGGTTGTCGGAATGAGCGGTGTGGATGCAATGCCAACTGAGGTGGTACAGAAGATGGGGCAAGAAACAAAAAAAAAACAGCCTCAGTACAAAAATGCAAAATACCGAATCCCCGTCACTACTCATGGACAACGTTGCAGATTAACAGTTATATCAATCATGGTAGATCGGTAATCAATGATGTCAGCAAGGTATCAGCTTCAAATTCTATACACATTACGCGTGACAGATGTTTCTTCTATCCATTTACCTTACCTGTGGGTCTGCTTGTCTGTATCAAATCATTTACTGATCAGTTCCTTTCCATTTCATGAGTGTACTGTTATCTTCTATGCATTGATGTATCTATTCAGCCAGTCGTATCTGCCCCTAACCCATCTACCCGTCCATTTTGTCTATTAACTATCAAGACAAGAGTGATCAATATACAATTCTTGCACTGGCAGATCCTTTTCTATCTGTGCATGCCTATTCTATCCGTACTGCCTCTGTATTAAATCCATTATCTAGTCTTTTTTTTTCCTCATCCGTCTATCTATCGATCCATCTGGCGAATCAGTTCATCTATGTATGCTATAGTATTGTATGTATGTATGTATTGTATGTATGTAGTGTATGTATGTATGTATCTACATACCTATCTATCTATCTATCTCTCTGTCTGTCTGTCTGTCTGTCTGTCTGTCTGTCTCTGTGTCAGACGACTCCCAGTCTCTTTATTCTCTGTCTCCCCTTCTCCCCTTCTCTCTGTCTGTCTGTCTGTCTGCCTGTCTGCCTGTCTGTCTCTTCTTCTTTCTCGTCTTCTCCCTCCCTCCCTCCCTCCTACACACTTTTCTTTTAGTTACAGAATTCATTATTATTCAAAATTGCCATGTATTCGTTGTTGTGTATTATGAGTTGATATGCAGTTCTGTGCAATGTTTCTTTCATATATTTGATTTTTTAGATACCTTTCCTTGTTTGAGGGCTGTATGAAAAAAAACTGTAACCTTTCCCTCAATAAACAACATTTCTATCTTCTATCTATCTATCATCTATCTATCTATCTATCTATCTATCTATCTATCTATCTATCTATCTATCTATCTATCTATCTGTCTGTCTGTCCTGTCTGTCTATCTATCTATCTATCTATCTATATCTCTCTATTTCGAAACTATATATTGTCAAAAATTGTTCTCTGATGAAACATTATCTGAACTCGATGGGGCCATTAGTCTGATTTTGATTACAATGGTGCTCCTGGCGTCTTTAATGAGTGCATCATAAACATTCTACTGTTGATCATATGTTTACGTTGTTGTCATTGGTTCAGAAGCAATTTTGTTTAAACCGCAAATTGTATGTAGCCTTCATCGATTTTGAGAAAGTTTTTGATTCCATTAACAGAGATCTATTATGGCGTATACTCTTGAGAAATGGCATAAAAAGGCAAATGTTTCGTTGTATTTTATAGCATGTATACTAATGTTAAAACCAGAGTTAGATGTGGTTCCATGCTTACAGATTACATTAACTGCACATGTGGAGTGAAACAAGGGATGTGTGCAGTCCCGTTTTGTTAACACGGAGCTATTTTTTCGTCAGACTATTTTGAACTGTTTATATTGCTTTTGGCTGATGATGTTGTGTTGCTGTCTGAAACTGTTGTCGGTCTTCAAACACAGTTGGATAATCTGTATAAAGCAGCTTCAGCTCTCCAGATAAAAGTAAATATGGAAAAAGTAATGTTATTGTGTTCAGAAAAGGGGGATATTTAGGAGCTAGAGAAAGATGGATGTATGCAGGAGCTGTGATGCCCGTTGTTAATGTATACAAATACCTGGGAATTTGTTTTTCAACAAGATTGAGTTTTGTTATAGCATGTCGTAATTTAAGTAATAGAGCTAAGAACGCTTTACTGTGCATTTCACAGAAGTTATATAAGTTTAGAAATAACTCATTGACTGTCCTTTTGAAGATTATCTATTCACAAATTCAGCCGATTGTTCAGTACAGCGCAGAGCTATGGGGACTTGATAATGCGGCATCTGAATGTGAAAAGGTTCACTTATTTGCTGTCAAAAGATTTTTTAGGCGTAGAGATGCGAACTCCTAATGACTTTGTTTACGGAGAGACAAACAGATATATATATATATATATATATATATATATAATTCAGCTGTAAAATGTGTAAGGTTTTTGGTCAAAACTGACAAGAATGGAGGAATCTAGCCTACCCCATAAAGCTTACACAATGTTGTATGATTTAGATATACGTGGAAAGAAAAATTGGGTTACAAATGTTCGTTGTAAACTATATATCTTTGGTTTGGATATGTATGGCTTAACCAAGGTGTTGAGGGGATAGACAGATTTCTGCAAGTTTCAGAGAACGGTTAATTTTATGTAGATGGCAAGAGTGGGACTCTAATATTAGTGATAATGAAAGGTTTTATGTTTACAGAACGTTTTGCAAGGTGCCTGAGGTAAAAATTTATTTACTGATGAATTTAGATAAGTATTTAAGGTATGTATTGACGAGCTTTCGATTTGGCATTTGTGACGTGACGCTTGACAACACCATCCGATCGGCCCCACTAAAACATCAAACCCCAGCATAGATTTCAAATCTGTGCCCACTCTCCCCTCTCAACCCCCAACCTTCCCCCCCCCCCCCTTTTTTTCCAGAAAAAAAATTGCGTCACGGTAAATACGTGCCACCTCTCATGCTTAGCAGCCTACCTCCCTTCCCCCCTCTCAACCCTCCCTCCCCATGCGGGGCGATACAACGCAGCGTGGGATGTGCGTTAAACAATAGCCCATCTCACACCCACCCCCCCCCCCACCCCGCGACACAAAGGCATGTTGCCGCGCTCTCCACCACCACCACCACCCCCCCCCCCCCCCCCTCATACCTATGGTCCCCGTCCTCGCAGACACCTGCACGTGCTTGCAGACACCTATGCGGACGCATAAATTAACTGGGGCTCACGGACAACTCTACGATGCATAAATTATCCCGTGCCGATTAGGTTCAAACAATTTCCAAGGCGATTGGTGACTAGACTAAATCCCTCCCCCTCTCACCCTGATGGGTGAATGACAGTTTGTCGAAATTTGATTCGGCAAGCGAGAGATTCATATAGCAGACACACACAGGCGCAACTTCACTGACCCCTCAGGACTGCCTGTAGACAAGAGCAGAGGAAGACAAAGGGACAGAGGCCTAGGAAACTCTTGGTAACTCCTTGATCTCAAGTCATTCCCTGTTCATTCCCAGGAAAAGTGAGTTGGAACTCTGTTTTACATTTTTAAACTCTATGTATTGATTTTATGTATGCTGTGTGTGTGTTAGCATTGTAACTTTGTACAAATGCGTAGCAACATTTATCAAACTGATGAATGATTGTTTTTGGGTAGTAGTTTGCTTGCCATCATATGGCAAAAGCTCTCTCCCAGTGGTTTTGATTCTTTGTTAACAATCTGACCACTGCTCTTTGTGTTCACCCTGACTTTTGTCAGTATGCAACCCTGTCTGTTAAGATAATAATTCAATGATTATTTTGATCAGGAAAAACAGTATGCCTGTGCTAGGTAAAAAAAACTGCTACTCTGATTTATAAATACTGGTGATTATTGGAATGATTTGTAGTGTGTGACTTTTAAGTCTACACCACATGTGTACTTGGACTAAGCATAGCCCAAGTCAGTGTGATTTAATTCATATGAAACCAGGAAGAGTTGTATAACTAACACTGTAACATTGTATTACTGTCTCCTACCCTTTTGTAAGCTTAACTTAGCCATTAAACAAAAGTGGAGGTTAATAGTTATAGCAGAGAACTCTACCATAGAGAAAACTTTGCTGGCTGAGTCTCACACCCTCTCTGAAAGAAAGAGGAAAAGGGTAATGTGTGCACTCGACAGACCAGCCACCAGATTCTCATCTACAGATCAAGTTCTCTTTATCGCAGAACTGGGATCCTGGTCACGCTGCACATTGCGGTCTAACCAGGAGCTGGGACTTCGCCAGAAACCAGGGTGACACCAGACAACAAATCTACACCAGTGGGGCAGTCACCAGCCACAGGAGAGAACACAACTGTCTTCTCCGAAGCAAAGCTAAGTTTGCTTACCACCTGGACTCAAACCCATCAGACCCTTACCCTCACTTTATGATGAAACAGTGAGAACCTGTCTATGAGTACCATTCTGGCTACAGCACTGGGTGCTCGCAAGCAGAATGGATGTATAATACCCATATACATTCAGTGTAACGTAGACAGAACCCCTGTATGCCAACTTAAGCTTGCTGCACAGAGTGTAAGTGTGAGTAAAGTAGGAGTGAGGAAGGGCCCCTCATTGTGGTAGTCCAATGAGAACTGAAACACAGCCTATGGAAGTGTCACGCCATTTCTTATCTATGTATAAGTAATAAAAGTGATGTGTGAAAGTGCACTTAACTTGTGTCAGTTCCCTGTTGTTCAATCGAATGTTGAATGTTTGAACTTCTCTCTTCAATTCTGTATCTCGGAGCTATAAGTACTTTTAATTAAGAGTACAAGCCCTAAGGAAAATTATCTCAGAGCCATTCTTCTGTATTTTATCAATACCCGGAACAAATAAAAATTTCTTTGATGACTAGTACCGGAAAGTTGCTCCTTCCACCACTAGTAAGAGAGAGGGTGTAGGTGAAATGTAAGATAATTCTCATAGAGAAATTATTCCAAGTCCTTCCCCT